>VUQK01007520.1:1161-22152 GCA_015106715.1 Bujurquina vittata | reverse complement strand
CACCCCAAATATGGCCATAGGAACAGCTGCGCTACTTCAATGTCCTTCAATACTGTCGGACGCACGGCAATTACGCATCCACAGTTGTGTGGACAGCCGACGGTTCCAGTCATTTTACAATTCGCGTCCTGTGTGGGCTGCTTGTCGCTATTTATGCGCGAGAAATTAATACAGCCCTGTCTGTGTGAATAGAAAAGTGTGAGCCAAGATAGATGTAAATGAACCAGTCATTTTCAACATGGCCAACTTTGGCTACAAAAGTGAATATTAAATGTATTTATTTATTTTTTATTCTTATTACTTTTTTTGTTAGTGACTTTATGAGGTAGGTTCAGAACAGTATTTGTTTTCTGCTCAAACGCTCAACAGAATACAAGAGTAAGCAAGCGCAATCAAGGGTTTCATTTGTATTCCTTGCCATCTTCTTCTTCCTTTTCTTCCTGCTAATTAGTTCGTAATTGCTTCCTTTATGAGCAATTATGAATTCCTTTTTTGGCAGTCAACCAGGAAACCTGATGATTTGGACATTTCAATACTAAAGGGGTGCAAATGCATCACATAAACAAACTTAAAATGTCTGATTTATAGCACCACATGAATATAATTCTTTGTAGCTCTTTGTTTAATTTGTAAAATAAATAAATAAACAAATAAATAAAAAGAAGTCAGATGAATAAGCGTTAATTAATAACTGCATTTGTAATGTGTTTTTAGTCTTAATCCTAATGACTAGACACATTAGAAGAGTCTTTGCTGCATCTTTTGGAGAGCAAAGGAGGGGAAATATTTGCTGAAATGGAATCTCAAAAGCACGGGCTATCCTCTGATGATGAGTAAGCTTTTTCTTTGTCTTCTTTCCGCTGAGAGTCACCAAAGCAGACCATCTCTCTACCATCCTCCTCTTTCACACCAGCCCCTCTGCACGTCCTCCTTCACTACATCCACAAATTCTCTCAGAAGTCTTCCTCTTTACCTCCTGCCTGGCAGCTCCATCTTCAAAATCCTTTGCCCGGTATATCCACTATCTGTCCTCTGCACACGCCCAAATCTCAGCCTTGCCTCTCCAACTTTGTTTCCAAAGTGCTCCACCTGAGCTGTCCCTCTGATTCTCCCTCATTTATCATTAATATTCAGCCAATCCCCCCCCCCCACATCACATGGCACTTCAGTCAACAAACACACTAGACTACTTTCTACCTGCTTTCTGTTAAATGGATAGCACTGCCAGCGTTAATCAACACTTCTGATATTTATCTTCCTGTGCCTGTTTCTTGATGATTACATTGACTGAAATGTAGAAGTTTACGGTGTTCACCTGAAGGCATCATTTGACTGTTGCTGAGGGATGTCGCCGAGAATAATCCTCTCAGCGGCGGAGGGGAGCAAGTTCAGCTGTCAGTCAGATTGAGATCCATGGACCTTTTTCTTTGCTCTGCCTAATTAGCTCTTCCGCTCCTCTGACAGTGTTGTTATACCTTCAATAAGATATAAAGCAGAGTATAGCCTTGGCAGGATACCAAAAAAGACAGGTTTCTCAAACTGAGGTCTCAGTTTTCTACAAGTTTTCACTTTTTTTCTTTCTGTAGTGAATATCAATGTCTGAATGCTACATTCAGTGTCGACCAATGAAACATGAAACTTCTCCAGAGCACTGAGGGACAACACTAAGCGTGCAGCTGTAACCAAAACTTTAAGTAGGCTGCAAAGACACATATGGATACACTGTCCACGAGAGATATTCAATTTAAATCATAATTTCCCATTTAAGAAGGAAGAACATGGTTTTAGCTTTTAAATAATGGAAACAATCATTTCCTCTATGTTGCCAAATTTGACCTTCTCATTTCCTGGTGGTACACTTGTTCAGTGTGTGTGTTTCATTGCAGTGCTATAATGTTAAAACACAGCACATGGGAGTCGTAGTTTTATAAGACATATATTTTGTCACTCAGCCCGTGAATGAACGTGCATGTGCACAAATGCTTTAAACTGGCACGGGAAGATTAATCATACCACTGCCTCTTTCTAATTATAGACATTGTTTCACACATTATAAGATCATAACAGAAGGTGCAAGCAGGCATCATGTTGTAGCGTATGACTGGCAGTTCTGATGTATACTATTCATCAGTATCAACAAAGTCATCGTAGTTATCATATTGAGGAATTTCTTAATTACGGTTTACTGACAATCTATAAAAGTGTGAGGCAGTTATTGTGTCACAGGTTTAAATGATTTAGGAGTTAACTTTGTTTACAAAGCCCAGGTAGGATAAAATCATAGACTACTTTTTTTTATATAGAAATAATTTAGCATATTCTTGCAAATCACTGCAAACAAAAGGTTTGAAATCTATTTTAGTGCCTCTTGACGTTCCAATTAAAGCCCAAACAATACCACAACACTTGAGCTGTATTTTGAGTAAACACATTGGCATTCAAGAACACAAGAGCCGTAGTTCAGTCTTCAGAATGAATCTTATATTTCTCCGTTTTCCTGCTCAAAGCCTTTGCTAATTGATACTTGATCACTGGGAGGGTCATGATGGGATAATTGCCAATGTTAAGAGCTTGCTTATTTTATTTATTTATTTATTTGAGAGGTAATTTTTTTTTTTTCACGACTGATTGCGAGTGCCTCCTGCGAACAATACAAAAATAGACTGACAAGGGCTCTGAAGCTGGTGTCGGAAGAAGCACATCAAAAGCCTTATCAAATGTACTAATGAGGAAAGCCGGAAAGGTAGAGTGTCCCTTGATTTTGATGTGTTTTGACATCGTTTAAAAATCTAAGCAAAAATCAAGCACAGGGCTTTTCCTGTCTTGAGTGATAAGACACATGTGACCCTTTGCCTTGTTTCCATGGACACATCATTAGCGAACTTCCCCAGCTGGCTCCAAGTGCTTGAAGTATTGGTGGCAAATAATAAGAGAAAGATTTTTCAAAAGGAAGACAAAAGCAAGGCTGACTTTTAAAGTCCAGCACTCAAATAGATTAAAGTCCTACAGCTGCCAAGACTTCAGTATACTCTTGGTATTTAGGCCTTTGAATATTTTACTTCCTTTGAATGAAGCAAGGCTTTGGTTTCTTGATTAGAACGCCACTAATTGCTTTCATTTTTTTTCAGCCATCATAAGGTGGTTAAAAACACACTTTGTATAATTACTGGTCAAAGCAGTGAAACTTCTCAGTGTATGAACTAAACTCCCTCTTTTTCTTTTTCTCAGCCGAGTTACTTTTTACTATAAATGCAAATACGAATATCAGGCTCAGCCATGAGCATTCAGGTTAGATCACAGATCAGCACAGAGCCTGTGGAGGGCATACAAGCGCTTCCTGTTGTTTTGATGATGTACGGTGCAAAACTCTTGAGCCACCGCTTCTTTCTTTTTGTTTTGATTCCATGAAGCCAGACTTTCTTGTAATGTTTTAAAGTGGTCTTGAATGAGAGTTCTCCAGGCTTTCTGAAGGTCTTGCAAAGTTTTTCGTTGGACATTGGCTTCTTTTTCACTAATTTTCAGCCCAGTTTTTGAGCATGACCGTTTCCAGATGAACGCTTGTTTGTTTCTGAAGCCAGTTAACGCTGACCTATGAATCATTCAAACATAAAAAGGCATGCAACTGAATGGATGAACTAGTGCTGCATCTGAAGTTTAAATGTACTCATCATGAGCATCAATGTCAAGGTAATTTTGCACTTTTGATGACTTCTTTGAACTGCTCTTCTTCCAGTGTGCAATGATTGTACATGCAATTTTCTCTAATCAATAAAATTATACACACAGGCTCAAATGTATACATACACAATATACTTCCCCACTAACAATTAAATGTTCCTCGGCAAGGTGGACCCAACCAGATGCTTTTGGTAGCCATCAACAAGCTTCTTCTTTTTGACCAGTCTCCTTGGCAGAATTGGTAGAGCTCACTTAAATTAGTTGGTTTTCCGGCACAGGCCATTCCAGAAGCATAATTCCTCCTTCAGCGTAATTCTATCCGCTTTGTGCAACGTACCAGTACTGTACCACTTGCTGGTTTCTGGGTTGTCCTTGAACATCGTTACCAATTTCCTCTCATCTCAGGTTGACAATTTGGGTCTTCTTCCAGACTTTGGGAAAGTGGTGACACATCTGAATGTCTCGTGCTCGCATACAGTAGTTTGAACTGATGATTTTGGAATCTGCAGTTGTTTAGAAATGGTTCCAAGATACATTCCCATCTTCTGTAAATCTAAAGTGCTCCTTCTGAGATCTTCACTGAGTTCCTTGGACTTTGCCATTGTTCTGAGCATTGGTCAAACCAATCAGTGCCCTCAAACAAATCCTTTTTTTGCTGACAAAGAAAAGCTACCAGTTGTAGTCAATCATGATCTCTAATGAGAAGTTATTAGGGCTTGGCAAGTTACAAGACTTTGTGGCACTACTTATTAAAATATTTAAGTGAGTGTATGTATATATTTGAGCCTGAATGTATACTTTTGATTAGAGAAAATCCAAAATAAATTCAAACGTGTGCACCCAATGCTTGGTTTTTGGCCTCCCCAGAGCCTGGACCTCAACATTACTGAAGTAGTATGGGATGATCTTAACAGAGAGTGGATCAAAAAGGCAGTCTGGAGAACTATTCCTGAAAGCGAAGGCAGTTCAGGTGAAATACCAAATATTGACTTTGAAGCTCAGTAGAATTGCACAAGCTCTGTTACACAAGCTAAAAGTGTCACCCTGTTAAGAGAGTGTCAGAATTGTCCAGGCTGAGGTACATTGTGACCTACAAAAGCATATGTAAAAGAGCACTTTAGAAATCACTGTTAGTTTGACAGCATAGCTGCTGCTAACTAGCTGAGAGTAAAATGCATCTGAGCCCTCTCAGACTGAACCACAGTGAAAGAAATATTCATGCAACAGAAAGAATTTACCTCATGGATTATTCATTTCTTCTACTTTCATGGGCCTGTGCTGTTCTACAAAACAAAATCATTAGTGTCATTGTCTATGGTGTACAGTTTAACAAGTTCACTATCAAAGAAATGTTTTTATCCTAAGAAAACTCGCATTGCATTTATTGATATATTGAGAATAGCAGCAGCACTTTGGTATGACTCAACAGCAGCACACGATCTTGTTGCCAAGAAGTTTTTAAGTGCACAAAACTTAATTAAATCACTGTTTTGATAGTTAGAATTGGACACAGGGACATTTTAAAGACTAACTAAACTGCTATTAAATTATGAATTACTGCTTTTGGAGTGATAAATAAAATACAACCTCCTAAACAGTGACTCACAGCGTGTCTTCTCTCCCAGTCACGACAATTTATTTATTTATCAGACACATCCTGCATTAATTAATTTGATCCTTGGTTTGTGATTCACAAAATGTTTTCAAAATAATGGAGACCCATGCGTTAGCATGGTTGTACCAAATTCACACGCATGCAAATATACACATTCCACCTTTTAAGATCTTTAATTCAGATACTCAGATGATTTGGCACACTTAGTGTTCCCCTTTTCTTTTTGCATGCTTGTTGCGCCGCCTTCAGGTAGAACAGTGAACTGATAAGAGCAATTACTTTTTAATCTTTTCTGCTCTTTCATAAATGATGAAACAGATAAGAGCAACACATCACCTAAGCATGTGTTTGAGGTAGCTTATATTTGCTTCTATGTAAACGCTATCTACAAAATGCAGAAAAAAATGCCGCAAAATGCTGTTTAATGAGAAGAAATGGGCACTTAGACTAGAGATATATGTCTGTTTATAGGCACAGAAAACATCCCACTGTTTAAAAAAAGTAAGAATTGGAACTCAGGGTTGAATTTATTTTGGATTTCCTCTGATTAAAAGTATGACAAGAGTTTGGAGGAGTAAAGGTGATGCTTAAGAACATTTTAGCAACTGGCAAGGATGATGGTAGTAGCACCCATTTCTTGTTTATAACATCATTTAAGGTGTATGCTGTACAATCATTCGACCCTGGAAAAAGAACAGCTTAAAGCCGCAAAGTATTTATGATGAGCATATACAAACTTCAGGCTGCAACTGTAAATCACACAAGATGCGATACAACCAAATTGAGAAAATGAAGAGATTTAAAATGACCACAGTCTGCAAGAAAGAAATGCAGTGTGGCTAAAATGTGACACAATGAAATCAAAAGAGATATAAAGCCAACAGATGAGAAATGAGACAAACATAACATATAAATATAACACGAAGACACCCAGAATGACTATAAAGGTGTAAAAAAAAGAATGACAAGGGGATGCAGAGGGACCAAAATTAAATGCAAATAACCGCAAGCAGATCCATACATGGTTAATATGAGACACAGCAATTCACAACTGGCATCAGCATGTTTTTTGGTTTTGTGTATTTTACACCGCCATGGTGAGTACAACCTTCTCCTTAACATACTGTCATGAATCTGAAATATGAAAATTGTTCTTCTGAAAGTAATTTATCTATTAAAAATTAAAACGTGTTATTTTCTATTTAACTGAATGGTTGGTTATTTAATCACAGTTTGCGAAAGTAAATAATTTCAAGCTGTTGCTCCAACTTTGATCCACTAGGTGGCGGTATAATAGCTGTGAAACGAGTTATCTGCTAGCTATTCGGACAAGAAGAAAAAGAAAACGACAAGCTACTTGGTAGCTTAGCCCGAAATTGCCTCCAAATCTGCTAGAAAATGTGAGGTTTAACTACGTTTTTACACTCTCGAAGTAGGATGCCATTGCCTGCATCCCATGGCGGACTGTCTGTTCCTCTCGGATCCTGACGCCTCGGTCGGAAGGGACTGTCGCTGTTTCTGCAGCTCTTGTTGAAGCCTTAGCTGAATTAGCTAACGCTGCTGTTTTTACTTAAGCATAACCGCGGTCGCCTCAGTGCTGCAGGGCAGCAGATGGCAAAAACAAGGTAACTTTGAAGCAAGCTGCAGGAATAAACAGCTAACCTAATTAATGTTAATGCTGCATCTTTCCAGTCATTAGGTCATTTGTTTTGTTTTGTAGGCAAGACTATTTTGGACGATTTGCTAACATTTTTCGACAACATTTGCGGCTCCACGCTTTTGGAAGACACAACTTAATGAACATGTTACGCGCTAGCACACCTATCGCTGCCTGCAGCTTTATCGTTAACCACTGTTGTTTAAATGTTTTGAGATGGAGCAGCAGTTAGCCAGTAAGATGGCTCGGGTTCCTCGCAGCACATCTGTCTGAGTTTTCCGGCTCTCTGTGAAAGGGGAAAATCATGTCTTGTAAAGCCGCAACCAAGGACAAGAAGTCCAGCTTCAGCAAGAAGCTGTTCCGGCGAGGCTCTGTGCGCTCTGTGGGCAGTTTTATGAGTAAGGTCCTGAGGACACTGACAGCGCTGTCACACTTTGGATCCGAAGTGCAAACCGAGGATGACAAAGATGATGGAGGATTTTCCACTTTTAAATCTGGAAGTAAAGATGTGCCCATGGAGGATGGGGACCTCGGGGGCTTCCTGTCCAGGGAGAGGGTTCCTGGAGTGTCAGGACTGAAAAACCACGGCAATACCTGTTTTATGAATGCAATTCTGCAGTGCCTCAGTAACACTGAACTCTTTGCTGAGTACCTCGTTTTGGAGCACTACAAAGGCGAGGAGCTGGACGAGGACCAACCAAAGACAAATGGTGTGCATTTGCAGAGGAAGGGTCCTCTGTCCAAAGGAGAAGTCACAGAGCAGTTGTCAGGACTTGTACGGGCTTTATGGACGTTTGAGTACACCCCCCAGCATAGCAGAGACTTCAAGGTAAGAGTGACATGAATAAATCAAGGAGAGATAACATAATTAAATGGGGGGATCTGTTAGGATTTCCATATTTTCTGTCTTAATCTACACTCTTATAATAATGGATGCTATTTTTTTTAACATGACCAAAGTTTCATACAATTAGGGCAGTGTATTTACATGTAATTGCTTTGGGCCAAAAGCCTGGGCTTCAGGCTGCTTGGTTTGAATACTTTTCCTTCACTATGGTCACCTCATGCAGGAAGCTCTGGCTGTTGCAACCTGCTTTTGTTTGCTAAGGGAAGCAATTTAAAATAATGTGCACTTAAAGAAAGGTTGGATGGGCTTGTTTTAGACAGTGGGTGAGCAGAAGGGTTGATGAGAGGGCTGAGACGAATAAGAATTACTTTGAAATGTTCATGCAGAACTACTCGAGTAGAGTACAAGAATTAAAAGAAATACAAAGTTGATAATGAGCAGAATTGGTCCTCTTTAAGATGACCAGGATTGTATTTTTTTTTAACAATATAGGGTAAAAACAATGTTTACCTACACCATGCAAGTGTTATACCTGTTGCTAATGAAGCTTTACTTAATGATCTCAAAATTTAGAGTAATTACAGGGATGAATGGTGGTGATTTTGCCAGCCATTGTAACTTTTTGACCACGCTGTTTGTTGCAGAATGTTGTGTCCAAAAATGCCACACAGTTTAAAGGAAATGCTCAGCACGATGCTCAAGAGTTTCTGCTGTGGTTGCTGGACAGAGTGCACGAGGATCTCAACACGGTCAACCCCAACAGCAGGCCTGCTATAAAGGTGAATCCAGAAAATATTTGTGCTCAGTACGCAGCTCTCAGCAGTGTTCAAGATGTTTTGGTCACTTGATGTAGCTTCAGAATGAGCAGCATTCGCAGCTTTCCAGGCCTCGTTTCCCCTTGTTTCTCCAGGGCTGTTCAGTAGCAAGACTGTGTAGCTGTCATGGCAGCTTGTTAACCCCCGATAGACCAGAATTTGTTCTGATGAACAAATAAGGCTAAAAGAACTGTTTATGTTTGTTCAGCCACCTATTGAAGAAGACGATCAAAGCATAGAGGGACCATCTCCTCCCCTTTCTGCTGGGTCATTTGTACAAGAACTTTTTCAGGCTCAGTACAGGTAAGCTTTAGGTCCTGTAGAAGCTCTGCGCTCTGATAGTGTGGCTGTGATATCTCTCTGCCATATTAAGGTTTTTAATGTTTTCCCAACAGGTCTTCTCTTACCTGTCCACATTGCCAAAAGCAGAGCAATACCTTTGATCCCTTCCTCTGTATCTCCTTACCAATCCCGCTGCCACACACACGGTGAGTTTGTCCTCTGAGCTGTGCTGTGGGTCAGGGAAAACTCCGTTAACAGCACCCTGATGACAGGTTCTTACATGTTACTGAGTATTTATTGCTTTACAGGATTGTTTACATTTTTACAGTTTAAGCAGGCATGTTGTATTTAAAGGTCTTTAGAGAAATGACGCCTTTCCCTGGAGGGAAATCAGAGTGTGTGTGAACAACTTTTCAGGGAAGTGGAGCAAGTTACAAAATGAAGAAAATATCCAGCATATGTGGTTGCAAAAGTGGGCTTGTCAAAAATATTTATAAGATTGTAAATATATATTTATAACATAGGAGCATCATTTTTATGTTTCTGTTTTGTTGTAGAGCCATTTTGTTACGTTCAGGTCATGAGCCACAGCACAGTTGATTTGAAATAAAATAATAGATTCTAGATTAAATTCTGAAGCCTTGATGAGGTTTACATCAGTAGTGAAAGAACTGCATTTGAGATATTGCCTTCGTAGCATAAATCCCATGAGCTAAAAAGTAATCCCTTCCCTATAGAGACGAGCTTGCATATGGCTCAGGTGACCTCGATCTAAACAACCTTTAGATTGAGCTTGTTTGACATTATGAGATGTAGAGATCTGACCGTGCAAGTGGAGAGGAAAATGAGCCAAAAAGCAAAACATGATTTAGAGATTAGGGAGTTTAAATTTGAGGGCAAACCACCTGGTAATGCTGCAAAGCACAAGTGTTTTGGCTGGAATAATTCTTATAGTGAAGAGGAAGTCTTCTCGCTGCAATACTTAGAGAAGAAGAGAATTTGGAAATCTGTGACCAAAACTTTTTAAGGATTCAGTAAGACTCAAAGACTAAAAGACCAGACAAAAACATACAAAAGAAGAGCTGACAAGTGTTTTTGGGCAGAGCTTTTATGGTTTGATAAAGCAAAGGCAACCCTCTAGCTAAATGAAAGAAAGAGGAACATGCCACCAGGGAAGCTACAAATTGCCTGGTCATGTCTGAAGGTCACTGACTAATAGATCTCCACAAAATATGAAAGGGGATGATTTTAACGCCGCTGTCTCATTATTTTTGAACCCCTAATGCTTGAGCATTATGAAGGCTCAGTGTCCATCATAGTTATTTCTATAATGATGTCATCCTATCCAAATATTTACTTTAATATAATATCCATTATTATATTTGACACTTCGTTTGCTGAAGAACAAATATTGCCTGACTGTCCAAACACTTTCTGGCTTTAAAGCAGGAGATCCTCTGCTGGATTAGTACACAGCTGGCTTTTTCACACACTGTCATAGTGCTGCTTGAAAGACACCCCCCCCCCCTCCATTGCTCCTTCACACACAACTTGGGGTGATGTGTTACATAACGGTGCCCATTTTAATTGTGTTACCTTTCTTTTTGTTAGGCCCCTGTATGTGACGGTGGTGTATCAGGGGAAGTACTCTCATTGTATGAGGATTGGAGTTGCTGTTCCGCTCAACAGCACTGTGTATCGCCTCAGAGATGCTGTGTCACGCGAGACTAAGATCCCAATGGACCAGGTGCTATTCCTGTCACTTATCATGCTCTGTCACAGTGAGACTACATTACGGGCACAGTGTCTGTAAAGCCAGTTCTACCTCAGAAGATAAGTTTGTTACAAACCCCTGGCTATTAGAGAGTACAGTTGGGAAATAATATGTAATTCTAATACATTTGTCCTCAGTGCTACAACAGAGTGTTCACATTAATTTTAAAAAATGGCTTGAGAGTATATGTAAATTACAGCTAAAGCAGGATACAGCTGCTAATGAGATTACTGCTGTTGGAATACTGATTTGGATCTCATGTACCATAAGTGCTAAATTTTTTTTTTAATGTCCCCTTTTTCCTCTTTTAGTTTGTTTTGACTGAAATGTACTACGACGGCTTTCATCGTTCGTTTTGTGATGATGACGATGATCTTGACATCATCCAAGAGAGCGATTCCATCTTTGCCTTTGAGACACCTGAGACCTTCAGACTGGAAAACATACGCACAAAAAGAGGTTATTCGCGTGCTGTATTTCTTTACGTTGCATTCTGCATTTTCCACACTTAAACCAATAGACTGATGTGCCGTTTTGTCTGTCACAGGAAGTCTTCTGGCAAATCTGAATCATAACAACTTGAAGTATGGGACAGAAATCAACAGGACTCCTTCTTTTATGCAGGGGGCTGTGACGCCTGTAACTGCATCACCCAATAAAAACCTGGGGCCAGAAAAAATGATCCTTTTGGTGTGTAATAGAGCATGTACTGGCCATCAAGGAAAGAGGTACTAGACTGACTTATGTTCTACATTTCTAACTCATCCTCTCTCCTTCTGATTGCATAATGCATGCCCTGTTCTCATGGTTCTGTCAGTGTTAAAGACAGGTTATTAAATTAACATACAGCTTGTCCTTGTCATTTACCTAATAATTGGCCTGATGGTGAAACTCATAGCAGCTACTAGCTACTATACGTTGTTTTTTAGGTTTGGGCTGCCTTTTGTACTATACCTGGAGCGCACTGTGACCTGGGATACTCTCCAAAAAGAGATCCTGGAGAAAATGCGCCATCTTTTGAGGCCTGGGGTCTACATTCAGGTAGGACAATAACCACTCGCTTTCTCTAATATATTCAATTTTTTTTACTTTAAATAGTTGAGCTGGCATTTGGCGGTGGTGGTGGTAGTTATATTTTCATTCTGTGTGCAGGTCGGACCTTTCAGCCTTCGAGTAGTTGGCGTTGTTGGCATCACCTACCTCCTGCCCCAAGATGAGCGACCACTGTGTCATCCAACTGTGGAAAGGTCAGTTCCGACAGTCAGTGTTATGTTTGATAAGTGCACAATTACAGATGAGAAGTATGACCTAAAATTAAAATAAAAGGCATATGTTTTTACAGAGTAAATCTCAGCCTACTCGCACTGTGACTTCTCGTGCCATTAGTGCCCTAAATGTTTAAACCAATTCATAAAGCTAAAGAGACAGAATATAAAATGGTTGTTTTTTACTCTAAAGCCTGTTTAAATTTGCATAATTATATCAGATCACTTCACGTTGTGCTGTGTTTTCTTTTTTTTACTTTGTACTGCAAAGCATTTATAGCGATAGCCATTAGACATTTTGTAGTCATGTAATATAGTAAATTAAACAAAACTCAGCAGTTTGAAAAGGGTGAATTACCAGTGCCAGACTGCACTTATGTCTGAATGTTTTTCAGCAGTCTCAGCGTTAATGCCAGTGAAAGGTTAAAGTGAGAAAGGTTAAACTCTAACCACACACTGGTATAGCCAGATAAACACAAAGGTAAAGGCAGGCATGAACTTGAGTAATAGTGTGAGGTCATAATTATATCGGTTTTCTGCTTTAATCTAGGCTCTACACACACACACACACACATGCACACACATGCGCGCACACACACACACGCACACGCATACGCACCATCAGTTTTGTTTCTGTCATGACATGAGTAGAGGACGTGCCCTAACAGGATTTGATTGTTAAAATGCCAGTTTGGCCTGTTTGACTTAGAACCTAAATGATTTTAGAAAAATAAAACGAGTCACAACATTGCAGATGCACAAACTAAAGGGAAATTATAGTTGTTTTTGTTATGATCACGATCAATTAATCAAAGCGCTGTTCAACGTGGGAATTATAACCTCCCATGTTGTGTTTAAATTATCTGTCCTTCACACTGAATGTGTTTTTAAATTATGTCTAAGTGAATGGAAAGCTTGTGTTAAACAGCTCTGAAAAGACCAAAAAACCCCCAAACAAACTGCTTCTTTTAATAATTTTCCCACCAATGTTTTTCTCACTACAGAGCATACAAGTCCTGTGGACAAGGGGGACCACCACATGTGAAAATTGTGGTTGAGTGGGACAAAGAGACCAAGGACTAGTGAGTGTGTTCGGGGGGGGATTCTGGACTCCTGTGGTCAGTTTGAGAGTACAGTTGTTCTGCAAAGCATAAAAGGTTTTGGCATTTGTTTTGGTATGTAATCTTCATTGGGAAGGACTATTGCAAAACCAGGAATCCATTGCCCTTAAAGAGCCTATCCTAGCTATCATAGGGTGAGAGGCAGGGTACACCCTGGACAGGTCATCAGCCTGCTGCAAGACTAACACAGAGGGACAGACAACTTTTCAAACTCATATTCACACCTATTACCAATTTAGAACCACCAATTAACCTAAACCCACTATGTGCATGTCTTTGGACTGTGGGAGGAAGCCAGAGCACCCGGAGGGAACCCATGCAGACACAGAGTTTGCTGTGAGGCAACAGTGCTAACCACTGCGCCACCATGCTGACATAACATTAAATGTGTAATTAATTGCAATTTTTATAAACAGACTAGCAAACTTTGCTTTGAAAGCAGTTCTAGCGAGAC
This sequence comes from Bujurquina vittata, assembly GCA_015106715.1. Classification (NCBI taxonomy): domain Eukaryota; kingdom Metazoa; phylum Chordata; class Actinopteri; order Cichliformes; family Cichlidae; genus Bujurquina; species Bujurquina vittata. The sequence goes on along the minus strand of VUQK01007520.1, from coordinate 8,644 downwards.
CACCACAGAAATGAATGTGGCCGAACCTCATAGTGGTATGATAGCTAAAAATGTTGCAGTATTTTGACCTGTTTCTGGTCACAATTTAACGTGACGGCTTTTTGACTTACAGGGAGGCACACAAAAACCCTTTTTTCCACATATCTCTACAACTTTAACTGTCAGTTAGGGGTCTGGTTTCACAGTTGAATGTGTGTCAGCATTTCAGTAAAATTGATGGTGACAGTAATTGCTTTGCCAAGGATTTCTGAAAAGACGTTCAAGTTCAGCAGCACCTCAAACTTAACAAAGGCTGTTTTCGGGGACTTGGCCTATTCTGTCTGTAACTGCAGTCTTCATAGAACAAACTTTTGTAAAGCATCAAAACAGTTACAGTTATGTGACACAAGTAAAAATGCCCAGGCTGGCCAAATCGAAGTCGTGTCTTCATCTGAAGTTTCCTGACTTTTCTTCTTTTTCTTTTTGGTACTTGATTATTGATGATGTTGGCTTTGAATGAATCCTGTCAAGTTCACATGTAATTCATGTCTGTGCAAGTATGACTGTAAAGCCCTTTAAAGTTTTAAACCCTTTTGCTGCAGTGCTGGGTGTGAAGCCTTAATATAAGGATAAACAGCATTCCTATGACATGCTAAACAATTACTTCATGTGTCTTAGTGACAATAAAATACTGGTCAGTTTTCTTTTTCTTTTATCAATCAGAGATCCTGTGATCCTCGCCCGACTGTGCTGTTGCATGAATAGTGTGTGTTTTCTGTTCCCACAGTCTGTTTGGGCACACTGAGGAAGAGTATATTCCGGATGCTGAGAGTGTCTATCTGCATAGAGAACAACATCACCAGCCGCAGGCCTGCACCCTCGCTCAGTGCTTTCAGCTGTACACTAAAGAAGAGCAGGTAACATTTTGACGTCGCACACAAGCACACATGGAGCTGAATACGCCACCGTCAGCAGTATAACTTGAATGAATAAATCGCAAACTTGCCTTTACATATGCAAGTAATAGCTAGTTTTTGAAGTATAGTATCATATTTTACTCCTCCTTACTGTTTTATTATTTTTCTGTTAAAGTTCAAAACCCTTTCTACTCACTGTGGTTTTACTATATATTGCTCTGGAGTAGAACAGAGAAAAGTTGGATGGAAATTGAGGGGCTCATCCTGTGTGAGGTCCATTATATAAGCTCTGTGGTTGGAGCTTGCGCTTCATAGTTGCTCCCTGTGTTTTAGCTGGCCCCAGACGACGCCTGGCGCTGCCCCCACTGCAAGCAGCTGCAGCAGGGTCGTATTAAGCTCAGTCTGTGGACGCTCCCAGATGTACTCATACTACATCTCAAGAGGTTCAGACAGGTATTTCAGCTCATCTCAATACTTCCAGTAAAAATTTTGTGGTTTTTTTTTGTTAAATTGCTGCCAGTAAATACGTTATGTTGACCAGCATTTATTAAATATGAACATTTTCACTAAACATTTACAGCTGATGCTCTAATAAAAAGAGCCAGTTAGAACTTTAACATGTTTCTGCATCTTTGCTTCAGGAGGGGGACCGGAGGGTAAAGATGCAGAACATGGTGAGGTTCCCATTGATGGGGATGGACATGGCTCCTCATGTGGTTAAGAGAAGCCAGAGTAGTTGGAGTTTACCATCCCACTGGTCTCCATGGAGACGGTCCTATGGACTGGGAAGAAATCCTGAAGACTACCTGTATGACCTGTATGCTGTTTGCAACCATCACGGGAACATGCACGGAGGCCACTACACTGGTAATGCAAGCAGTTCTTTGCTTCAGACCTGTTTTTAAATGCATCAGAAATGCAAATGAAACATTTTTATGCTTGTCTTTATTTTCTGTCATATGTGCAGTGTCGCTGTGTATGAAAATCAAATAGCATGTGGGCAAACTTTCAAATAATGATGTAAAAGTATGTTATGGTAATCCCTGTAAGCCAAAAGCTCAGCCTCCAGACTGCTGGGGGATGAAGTTTGTCAAGCTAATGTCAGCTAAGCGTATGATTTCCTTATATTTCCAAGTGTTATATGCCAGTAAAGTCAAACTACAGGCTTCTTGGTAATATTTTTGCTGAGCAGTCAGTGAGTAGTATTTTGGGATTAGGAGAAAGAAGGCTTTTGGTGAAGCGGGCCCTTAAAGAGACAAAAGCAAAAACAGTTTGCTTCAAATGGTGGATGAACTAAGGAAGCCTTCAAGGGCAAGAGCAAAAAAAGAACTGTGAATCACAGTCCCAGAATAAAAATATTGTGCTGGAAATGAGCATGAAAGGCAATTCAGTGTCTTTGTCACCCATATTAACTTATCCTTTCCCTTTTGTGCTCCTAGCCTACTGCAAAAACTCCATTGATGGTCAGTGGTACTGCTTTGATGACAGTGAGGTTACACCAATAGCTGATGATGATGTGTGCCAGCAAACAGCCTATATACTGTTCTATCAGAGGAGAACAGCTATCCCCTCCTGGTCTGCCAACAGCTCTGTTGCTGGTCAGTATTTTATTGCTACTGTATGTGATATATACCATACCATAAAGTGGCCATATGTTTATTATGTCTGAGCATACAATGCCTTATGCTAAATTTATGTTCTACCCTATTGTGTTTTACTCAGGTTCTACAAGTTCATCCCTGTGTGACCACTGGATCAACAGGCTGCCTGGCAGCAGGCCTGCTAGTTTGGCCTCTGGAGCCTCATCCAGACGCACCTCTCTGGCTTCACTGGCTGAGTCAGTTGAGTTTCCAGCAGAACGTAGCGAGGATGATGGTGAGACAGTACCTAACTTTTACTTGAATTTAAAGGTTGGGTGCATTGTCAGTATACACACAGAAACTACTGAGCAGGTCGTGATTTTCGCAGATGCATGAAGTTCAGAGTTTGTGTTCAGGCTTTTGATAGAGGTGCGAGGTGAGAGAGTGTGATGATATTTGTAGTGTGAATAAAATTACAGTCGAGAATTATTTTACCTCAGGAACTTTCTACTCAAATTTAGAAATGTTAACACTAAATTTCTGTTATTCTAAGAGCAAGTATTAAAGTCACAAGGCAGAAAGTGTCATGGGATTGCAGCGAGATGAATGAGACTCACAAATCTCTGTACTGTGGGAGATTAGCTGTATGCGCACTTATTAAGTGTTTACAGTTTAGTTGATTTAAACTAACTAATCTGTAAACAGAATTTTAGGTCTTGTACTCAGTGAGAGTAACATTACAAATGACAATTTATTGTTGAGTCCAGGTGATAATATATCGGCCAAAATGTTCATATTTTACAACAGCTAATAAATGAAAGTTCAAAAAGTAAAGACGAGACACCATTCAACCTTATTATGAGTGTTGATATTGCATAGTTTGTCCATCAGATGGCACTCTGCAACTTCCCTGATGGTAGCATGTGTTTATAATGCTGCAAACACGACAGAAAATATCAGCAAAAATATTGGATTTTAAATCATCAGAGATCGGTATCGTTGTTGGTCTTCTGGTTGCACTGCAGTGACCTTAATACACTCATTGAATTACCAGTGTGAAGCAATGCAACTGTTTATTAATTAATGTTAATACAAAAAGAATTAAGAATTAGCCTGTGCAACATGGTGTTGCTTTCAGTATCTTCTAATCTTAAACATTTCCCTGTTTTTAGGAGGATTCTCTGTCCGTCCTTTTGTGAGGAGTATTCAGCGACAGAGTTTGTCCTCCAGGTCATCCATTGCTAGTCCTTTAGCCTTCAGTGACAGTGGGATAAAACCTTCCTGGTCTCTCTCTGCCAAGCTGCACATGAGATCTAACTCCCCTTCACGTTTCTCCCTTGACTCTCGGTGTTCACCTCCTCTAGAGAGGATAGGAGAAGCATGTGACGACAAGGTTTCCACATCCTGTTTTGGCAGCTACAGTAAACATGAACGATACTTTGGCAGCAGGACTCCCTTGTCTATGATGGAGAGCAATTTCCCCGAGCAGGACAACAATAAAAGGTTCTTAGACATGATGTACTGCCGGGCTCCCACTCCAGTGGAAAAGAAGATCACCAAAAATGAGCCAACTGAAAACAACAACCAGATTACAGCTATAGACCAAAACATACTACCTACTCAATCTACTCCCTCCAAAGAACAGAAACGCAAGAGTAGTATCGGAGGATTTGGCTTAAAGGCTGAAAGCACAGGTCCCACAAAGAGTTCCAGCAAAGTTGAGCAAGATAAAACCTCCAAAAAACGATTGTGCTCAGCCCACAAGACTTCTGCATCTGAGACGTCTTCCAGTACACCTGTGAAAGGCAAAAAGCTGAGCAATACTAAAGAGAAGAGTACAAATGCTAAGAAAAGCACCTCAACACCCAGCGGAACTCCCTCCAAAACAAAAGAGTCGACTCAACCTCTAGAGGCTACGCCACAACATAAGCCATTCATCCGTTCCACGCCTCAGTCCTCAGCTTCTCCTTCACCAACCTCAAAGAAGAATTCCAGTGTCACTGAGAAGAGCTCAACAAGCAGCAGGAAGCGGCTTGTAGAAAGGAGCCAGAGTAGAGATTCTATGCACATTAGCCCCCTGGCTGACAACCTCAGATGCAGCTCGATGGCACGCTGCTCACTTTCCAAGAGTGGGGAAAGCAACCGGCCTGAGAGGAGATTTGTGAGGAGTTCCAGCAGCAGCTCTTCTGTCACTAGCCTGCGTTCACCCAGCGTATCCACCAGAGACCTACAGCGCAGCAGCAAATCTGAGGAGAAAGGGTTGTCATTCTTCAAGAGTGCCCTCCGACAAAGGGAAAGCCGCCGGTCGGCTGATCTAGGAAAAAGCACCATGCTTACCAAAAAAACCTCAGAGAGGACATGCAAGCAGAATGGACAAGCCAAGGAGATCGGTGGTGATAATGAAAAGACGGGAGACGCAGGGTCTTCTCAGATATCTACAGAGACTCCTGGAGGTGAGACAAAAGAGACAAAGGAGTCTTCCAAACCCCCCAGCTCTCTGAGTCGCTCTCTGTTAAGTGTAGGCAAGTCCAAGTCTTCCACTTCCGAAGTAAGTTCCAAATCTCCTGCAAACGGGAAGAAGCCGCTTGAAAGGATGACATCTTCCCGAAGACTGTCATCGAGCATGCAATCTCCTGCACGAACAACACCGAGGCCTCAATGATGCATCTATAGTCAATATATTGAACAAGCATAATGCAGCTAATCTTTGTGCCTAAGTTTCAGCGAGCACCCGATGTGTTTAAGACACATATTTTTGATGTTATGGTTTTGTAAGATGGGATTAAAATCATGTCGGCTTTGAGATTTGAGTATTGGCAGCCAGATTTGAGTGTTTTTAGCTGTTTGGTATAAACTACGGTATCATCATCTACATGAGTGCCAAGTACTTGTGTAGTATGGTGCCAGTTTTGCTTTTCCCAGTAGTAAATATTGATATTTTTACACCTTTTGAGCATTAGGTAAGATTTTGATATGACTGAGAAAAGGTGGTGCAGCAGCCTATTTGATTATGTTTACTGAAGGCCTGTGCAACACAACTCCCTACTGGAAGCCTGAAATGCAACTTCATTTAAAATGCAGAAGCTTATACATTAAAAAATAAATGTCTAAGAAGTGCTCACCCAGTATGGACCAACAACGTATAATTTATATCTTTCAGAGTAGTAGTTTTCTATTATATAGATTCTTATTTTTCTGGTAATTCTTCTGGAATTAATTAGGCTGGCTGCTGCTGCTTAAATCCTGCTGCTGTTCTGTAAGCATTTAAAACTTGTCAAAGAATACAAAACTGTAACATCAAAAATAGCCTCTGATAAATACCGAAACAGAGTAATTCAGACATGCACACATGCATGAAAAAGAGTTTCATTCCGAAATATGGTTGGCTGTTCAGAGTACTTTTCATTGATTATTTTGAGCCTATCAAATTCACCGCTGACAAGTAAAATCTCTGTTTCGCTGCGAAACAGAGATTTTACAGACCAAAGCAGTGCTTTGGTCTGTAAGGGTCTTGTTAGTATGCTTATAGATAACTGTGGAGTAAGTAATCTCGTAGTATGCGACTGACCGTTCCGAGGATTGATGCAGAGTAGCAGGAAGTCTTCATAATGATTATTTAAAGATCGCTGTGAAACAGAGATGAAAGCAGGACATTGACCAAAACAGGAACCAAGGATGGCTAGAAATTAGAATCGGTCTGCAAACTGAGAAAGTCCTCCAGTATTTCAAAACTATTTTTTATTTTATTTTATTTTTTTTATACTAGAACCTTTTGGATAGACAGCTATTTTTTAGATTTTTATTGAAGTACTTTTGCATCAAATGGATAGTGTGTTTTGGAATGAAACCCTTTACAATCAAAGTATATAAATATATGTATATGTGTCTGTACATATATTGACAGAAAGTATATGCTATGTAACCTTATTTTTTTCCCTCCTTTCATGAGCAAGATAAAAATAATCTTAAGCGCCTTTCAATGCTGTACATGGAAACAGATTTGCCTTTGGCAACATAGTAGTCTTCTACTGTATGCATCACTGAGTAGGAATGTTTTGTTCGCACTTTGTAAAGATGTAGTGTCATATTATTACATAGTTATTAATTATTTTACTAATTTTGAGACATATCGAACAGTAGAGTCCACAGGCCTTAGACTTGAAATGATAAAAGGGTACATTCATCTCAATGTTTCAGGGGTCATTGTAGTAAGAAATCGCCCCTTTATTTCACCTGGTGCTCCAAAATGCCACTGCTCCACTAACTCTTGTTTCTTAAATGAGCATTCTTTCAAATGCTGTTCACAACTGTGACCACACATTTCAGAAATTTTTTAGGTATTGTTCATCATAACCTGCGGTACCTCACTGGAGAATATTTTCCATTTTGTTCTTCAACAGCCTGAATCAGAATATTGATAATGAGCCATTTGGTTGATTGTAGACCTACACGTATATCGTCATGGAGTGGTTATTGTCCAGATACCGACGTGTGTGTGCAAAAATATCAGCGGCAACATTGTATGTTAGTTTTGCAGTGCAGTTAAAAGCAGTGGTAGGGTATTATGAGAGCTGCCATGATGATGCTTGCTGGCCTTTTTGTGAAAAATCAGCTTTATCGTTATAGAACTGCCCCACCTGTAAGGTAATATTCATACATTAGATGCCTCTATAGTGTATGTCTTCAAAAGAATGAATGTGGCTGTGTCATTAAACCATTACTAAGGTTTTACTTGTAGCATTACCATTTCTTAGTTGGGTATCTACAGTATGTTTCTTGCTATTTATTTGTAGCATATATGAGGTTTCAGGTTTACATTGGGTTCTCAGATGGATTTTGGAGAAAATACCTTTCATTTTAAACAGTTAAGTGTATTATTTAAAATGGTCTGTATAGAGTGATTTTTAAAAGTTTGACAGCTTTTTTTTTTTTTTATTTATTTAATAACGTTGAATTGCTATGAATAAGATGGTACCGCCGGTGTTTTGTGGTGTTTCTTTAAAAATA
>VUQK01007518.1:7627-22880 GCA_015106715.1 Bujurquina vittata | reverse complement strand
CCCGAGCTGTGTTCCGCTTGGCCTGCCGATACCTGTCAGCTGCTTCCGGAGTCCCACAGGTTAACCAAGCCTGATAAGACTCCTTCTTCAGCTTGTTGGCTCCCTTCACCTCTGGTGACCACCATCTGGTTCGGGGGTTACCACCATGACAGGCACCAACCACCTTGCAGCCACAGCTCTGAGCAGCAGCCTCAACAATGGAGGTGTGGAACATGGTCCATTCAGACTCAATGTCCTCAGCCTCCCTTGGGATGCTGTCGATGTTCTGCCGGAGTTGGGAGTTGAAGATCTCACGGACTGGGGCTTCTGCCAGACGTTCCTCACCCTCACAACATGTTTAGGTGCACCGGGTCTGTCCAGCGTCTTCCCCCGCCACCTGATCCAACTCACCACCAGGTGGCGATGAGTTGACAGCTCAGCTCCTCTCTTCACCCGAGTTTCCAGAACATACGGCTGCAGATCTGATGATACGATTGCAAAATCGATCATCGACCTGCGACCTAGGGTGTCCTGGTGCCACGTGCACTTACAGTATGGACGTCCTTATGTTCGAACATGGTGTTTGTTATGGACAAACTGTGGGTTGCACAGAAGTCCAATAGCAGAACACCATTTGGGTTCAGATCGGGCAGGCCGTTCCTCCCAATCACGCCTCTCCAGGTCTCACTGTCATTGCCCACATGAGCGTTGAAGTCCCCCAGCAAAATGATGGAGTCACCAGATGGAGCACCTTCCAGCGCCCGGCCGGGCATCATGGGCTAATGCCCTGCCACTGGGACGCTCTCCCTTGAGTTCCCTCCCTAGCCCTGGCTCCAGGGTGGGGCTCCGGCAACCCCATCCCGGGTGATGCTAACATAGGGGTCTTCTGAACCGCTTTTTGTCTGGACCCTCACCCAGGACCAATTTGCCATGGGAGACCCTACCAGGGGGACAAGCCCCTAGACAACATAGCCCCTGGGATCACTGGGACACACAAACCCCTTCACCACGATAAGGTGGCGATTCACGGAGGAGATAAAATAATTATTTAGGCGAAAAAGCCAAACAAAGCTAAAAGGACTCAGAGACCTAACTTCAAATCGATGCTAATGTTGCTTTGTGTGTTCTGGATTGTTAACACAGATTATCAGTCTCAATAGGATTTAAAATGTGATAAATATTGCAGACAGTATGTTAAAACAAGTCAAAGAAAGACAAATTTCTGTATTAGAATACAGCAGTGGGAAATTTTTAGGACCCACTAATAGACTGAAATTGCTCAAAGATTATCCAGATGCTTTGAGTTCCACAAATACCACGTATTCATCTCTGAGATGACTTATCTTAAAAAAAGAAAAAAAAGATTAGGTATAACTGACCTTTTAATGTCGAATCTAGCTGTTATTATATAAATCATTGCACAAACCTGGATAATTACTGAATTTGCTGAATTATGAGAGGATGAGAGTTGTCACTCCAATTGTCGCTTACATAGAGTCACCACAGGAGAATAGTTTTGGGACAGAGTGTGAAGCTGTGGTTCTGCGAGCTGTGGCAACATAACCTTTTATGCTACTGCTGGAGGCCTTCTTTACTTGTTGAAGAGTTCTCCTAATTGATACCTGTAGGAAAAACACACTTCTACAGTACTTCAGAAGCTATAGAAGAGTTCATGTGCAGGAAGAACTTTGTTCAAAGTCTCATCTTTTCCTGTCGCTGCTGTCTGGTGCACTCTGGGAATCCTTTGTTACCACAACAATCGATTATAGAGATGCTTTTAGGGACAGATGTGCTCGCAGACCCACAATCCACTTTGCCATTCACCAGCCGTCCCTCTATGCAGAAACATCAACATGATGATGTAATTTTTATGATGCGTTGCAATGGACAGGAGCAAGCTGAGGGGATCCATGTGGGGCGGTTTTGGTGGTGGAGGGAGCGGGATGGCGGTGCAGTGTTCCCACTGAGCGGCTCAGAGGTCAGCTCGTTAACAACGGCTCTACTGGTGAAGTTTGCTTTCTCAGGAGGAGCCACCATTTCATGTGTGCCACTCATTATCACAGCTTGTGCCCCCCGCTGCCCCAAACAAGGCTGTGTGTGTGTGTGTGTGTGTGTGTGTGTGTGTGTGTTACCAAACCTTTTTAAATCTTGCACTGACCCTGTTTTGCCAGAACTGGAGCGCAATAATTGGGAACATGACTCAGGTTGAGAAGAGCACGATTGAGGCTTTTCTGCGTTTTGTTTTAGCATCAGCGAAGGACATGAGGAATGGTTTCATCTGGACAACCTCTGTCACTTTCTGTAGCAGTCTTGCTTTCCCAGGCCTATAATAGCCATAGCCAGTATCTTTTCAGCTTTTTCCCCCAGCTGTCTGAGTTCCAAGTTTTTACATAATCATTGTTGCAAAAGAATGTACATCTTGAAAGACACTGAGCAGATATGGAAAAGTTCGCGGAATGTGGCTACCACTGGGGGGATGTCAACAAGGCCACATATTTAGGAGTTGCCAGAGAGCAGTAAAATCAGTAGAAACAGTGGATGTCCTGTGGAGGAACAGATGAGTGAAGATCAATTGCTTGCAGATATAGCGGAGTGTTATTTTGAGAAGAAGCCTGATAGACACAGGCCTTTTTGTGTAATGGATTAGACAGGGACAGAGCCATTGTGAAGGTAGTGTGTACATCTACGTGAAAAACGCTGCATGTGCGAATGAGGATGTGTACATACTTTGTTGTTCGTGTGTATCGGTTCAGTTAGATGTGTATGTGTTCGTTCAGCTATGTGCCCTGATGCAGAGAAGAAAGCAGCACACTGTCTTTATGCTGTTGCGGGTCTAAAGTCTAGCCTGGTCTGACCTGAAACTGGACTTGCATGGATGGAGCTCTGTGTCTTTGCACACTGAAGTCTAGCCTTGTTCCCAGCTGTTTGTACAGCTGGCCCACCAGCGGGGACACCAGGGACTCACCCCCCCCTTCTCAAGCCCAGTCGGACACCTCCACTGCTGCACCCACCTAGGTCATCAACCTCATGACCCCTCTCACCCGGGGGGTTATTTGCTCCAAGGCAATCATTTAAGAAGGTTGTTTTGTTCGGCCCTCATTTGGTGCGCGGTCTCCGCTTAGGCTCTTGTCATCAGTGCCATTGATCTACTCTAAATGAGCTGATTAGGAGGCCTGCATTTTGTCCACTGAGTGGGCTGGCATAAGCTCTGCTGAGCAAGGCAGGATGAGGAGGGGGTTATAAGGATGAGGAACAGGGGTCAGAGGGCACACAGCGCAAACACAGTTGGGCATTCATGATCAGATATGCAACATGAAATTAGTGGTTGTTTGAAGAGAATTGGATCAAGCCCACTCGGTTGTGTTTGTTATGTCAGCTCTAATCCCTGTGGCTTTCATGATGCTGCAGCACTCTTTCACAGCACTCTCTTTGATTTTCCCTAATGGGCAGCACTTTCCCCTTGTCTTTTGGCTTTGTCAAGCTTCTGGTAACCCTTATGTGTGTAACATTTCTCTTTTGTAGCCATAGTTAAATGAGAGTTTTGTTCTTACCATAGATTTAGGGCAGAGGGTCTATAACTTTCTGCTTAAAGTATACAGTAGCTTTAATGCTCATTTCCAGCTCTATACTTTTGTCCTCCAACCGCTCGCATAGTTGCTCAAGTTATTTTAGCAGGTGGGTGGGAATTCTGTGATCACAGCCAGAGCTATGTGACTCAGATATTAAGCCATATTATTGATAGCCCCTTCCACTGATAGCATACAGAGCCAAGTGTAGGAGTAAGGTGCAAGCCAGTTGCTGATTAATTCTTATATGATGGATGCTGAGCAAAGATGCACTGAAAAGTTGTTTTAAAAGAAGAAGTTACATGTCTGCATCCCAGCAAAAGCAGTGCAAGCCTGGCTACAGGTGCCATATAGGAAATATTTGCAGAGGTGAGTTTGGTTGAGGCTGTTCCCCTACAAATAATTGCTCAAAACTGGACCAGATTGGGACCACTCCCTATCCATATCTGACAAGTGCAAAGCAACCTAGATTTGAAAACAGCATTGCAAAACTACAAAATTCCCAAAACCTTCTTTAGTTCAAACCAAACCTGGATCCTTGATACCTACAGCACTATGTTTGTCTTAGTACATGCATGCGTGTGTGTGCATATTTGTGCATTCATGTATGTTAGCATTTCTCTATCAGCCCAGGGGCCTTATAATTACAGTCTTAGTGTAATCTTATACTCCCACCACTCCCTGTTTAAACTGAGAGTCCTCCCTCTTCTAGGTCAGGGATTAAGGATAAGGCCCTGCTGAATGAGCTGCACATTACTTTGAGACATCTTTAACACTTGTCAAGAGAGACTTCAGTAATATCAAAAGGCCGGGGTTGGTCTAAGACCCAGAGATAAGGAAATAGGGTTTTTAATGACAGACAAAGAAGGGTTGCCTATAATTACTCACACAATTTGTCGTTGAGGCCTTAACAGAGAAGCATTGATGATATTATACAGTATATCAGCGTAAGCTGGACACATTGTGCACAAGCAATAATAAAACCTTTGAAAATATTTCCACCAGTGGAATTGTGAGACTGCTCAGTTCATCGGATTGGAAGCGTATCACGTAATTATTCCTGCGTAAATAAAACCATCCTTCCCTGACAAAGTTCTCTCTTTTTTTTCCTCCAGCTAACCGTCAGCTATGCTGCAACACAGGTCAAAGTTTGCAGGGTTAGGGCGGACACTCTGTCCTCATATCTGTCTTCATTCATTAGAGGTCTGGAAGTACTCAGTGACCAGGCCTCCTCCTCTTCCTCCTCTTTCTTTCCAAAACTATGTGTCCATTTCTGATAAACAGCTACATCAGAGGAGAGGTTTTAGCAATGTCAACACAGAGCCGCCTGACATGAACCACCAGTTAGACGCTCCCTCCAGTAAACAACACTGAAAGGAGTCTGCTGAAGCAACAAAAGGAGTCATGAAACAAGTACGGATTTTCTTAAAATCAGGTTGGAAATAAATTTAGCTTGGCATTGTTTTATAGATGTGTTATAAGCGCTGAAATCAGTGCAGTGCAATTCAGACCATTAACAGCACACTTAACACACCCTGTACTTAGTATAAGTACTTTCTGATTTTTAAAAAAAAAGTGTATTTCATAGAGATTTTATTTATAATTTTTATAACCTTGAAGTGCTGTGTTTTCCTTGAACAAGATATTTTAATCTCAAAGCAGTTCCTTATTAAATAAACAAATCTGCAAGACCTTTGCCCCCCCCCCAACACATTGAAGTATGTAATTTAAAACAGAGACAAATAAGGAACAGAGGGTCCTAAAGGTGCATGCATAAAGCCGTTGCAAGCTGAAAGGTTACAATTACACCTTCTTGGAAGCATTATTGTGGACATGACTATCTATCCCACATTTGTTAGGATTGTCTGTTTTGGGCAGTGTTTTGTACATTACGTTTGTAAGAGCAGCACAATAGGCATTTGCTTTATGGTGATTTGTGGTCTCTGGTGGCCTTAGTTATAATTAGTGGAAGAATTAAGGTGATGCAGGCATAAGCCACATAGTCACACTGAGATGAGGCTGGGGTGGCTCTATGAGTTGACAAAACATCAGATTTAAACAAAGGAGGCCGTTTTTTGTTTCCTGTTTCAAACTGATAGGCAGGCTGTTTGGATGACTTGTTGAAATTTACACGCATTTGGTAAAAAAAAAACAAATAAACATTGGATGTGGGATTTTGTTTTATGCAGCAGTATGTAAAAATTAGATCAAATAGTCCTCTAAAGCCACTACATGCAAACATCATCTTACTCTTTTAGTGAGTAATTTGCAAAAATTTGATCATTCTTGTCATGTGACTCCCACTATAAAGAGGTTTTCTATCAGCAGGTACTGATTTTTAACCCAGAGTTGGGGAAACAGGCCTATAGTGGTGCATCAAACTTGATCCAAACTAGACTAAACTGGAGTGAATCAGACATTTGACCAAACCCGACTAGACACAACACATGTGAGGGAACTGTCCCTCTTCCTCCCTGAGGTCGTTATCGGAACAATGATATCACTGTAGTTTTGTCTGTCTGTGACACTAGCAAATCTGTGATGAGGTTTGGGGACAGAGGAAAAAGCAGGGCAACAATGAAGATGGGAATGAGAGAGAGAGAAAAAAGATAGAGATGGGAAGGAAAGATGCCTTGAAAGAGAAGGCCACGGCTTCACAGAGAGAAAAAGCTTCGAGCAGCGGCTTGGCTGAACTCATCGTGAACCTCAGCAGATTTATTTTCTCCGGAGCCTGTTGCTTGCTCGAAGGGGGCCAGATTTACATGCCTCTCCCAGGACTGCTGTGAAGATCAGCTCGGGGAGCTGAGGATGGGACAAGTATGCTGAAGGGATGGGGTAGAGGAAGGTTATGGAGGTGACACGCGTGGGAGTCCATCATTTGCTGATTAACAATCTGCCCATATGTTCCACGTGCCCTTGCAGAGTATTCCTGCTCACTAGTTAATTAGAAACACTCCCTCCATTAAACTGGGGTGTTTCATTTAAAGCCCTGCCATTCTTATTGATAGGGCTGGTGTGAGCCGATTGAAGCCCTGCTCTCACAGCTCACTAATTACATCCTCTGTGGGTGTTTGTCTGAAGGTTATGTAATTTTTTATATGTTCTGGTGTATCCAAGCTGTGCTATGCACACTAACATTTATGTTTACTGACATGTACACAAACACAAGTGCTTCTAGACTGGCGTGTTACCCAATACAGCATTACATTACTGTTGCATACCACATTATACATTAACAGGAGCACTAAATTTTTAACTTTTACTTTTTCTTTACTTGAAAACTTGTACTCACATCTCTGCATTCTTTTGTTTTATACAGATGGCGTTTGGTCTCTTTTTTAGAGGTAGATAATCTAAATGCGGGCTGGATCAATTCTGTATAAATCTGAAGAAATGAGGAAACATGACTAAATTGCGCTGATAGCTTCTTTCTTTTTTTTTCTTTTTTTGTTTAAGATGAGTGAATCCAATAAACACAACCGCACCACAAAGAGATTTTGAAATTGTGTTCAAAACAACTGCTTGGGGAAGTGAAATTAATGTCTGAAACCCTATCATTTCATGAGAAAATATCACTTTGTTTTCCAAGAAAAAATTTTGTAGCCAGGAGCAACAAACCAGAAGCCTGTTTTCAGTGCCCAGCAGAGGAACTGCACCCAATGGTAGCCTCAACAAACAGAAGTAGATGCATGTAGGAATCCAGGAAGATTTTATAGTCAAATTAACTAATCTAAATACAATAGAGCAATTATCACGTAATGCTTTAGATGCTACATCATTGTCTGATTTTCCTCTTAGGGCCAACATAGGAGCTAATATATAATGCCTGGGAACAGCTGTCCATTTTGCATCCAAAAGTTGACTTCACTCTTAATTTAAAAAGGATTTCCGTTTTTCCTTAAGTTGTACTGCATGCACTGTAATTTTAGAGGATAATACTGCATGCAAGCGCACACTGGAGCCCACTGAGGAAGGGAGGAATTAGCTAGCTGTCCTTACACCTCTGACTCAACTCTCTGTGAACTGCCTGTGGAACCAGGGGTCAGCGACTCAAGCTTTCATATCATTTTTCCCCTCCCACTAGTCTGCTGTTATTGCTAGGGGGTTAGTTTAGAAAGGCTGGGGGAGGCAGGATGGCTCGCCTCAGCCCCCGCTTCCTCAGCACTCGCTGTGTCTGACAGGTAAAGCTGCGCACGCCTGAAGGAGCGGTCCAGCTGGGAGCCAGAGAGCGAGGAGGTGTGAGGGTGAAAGGCCAAACAGGAGGCCGGTGTAAAGCATTAGACCACAGCCCTGATCACAATATTTGAATTCTTTATTTTTCAAGGGTGCTGTAAGAAGACACAAAACACAGAATATATTCTTAATGTGATACTTATTTTCCAACTTTTTCCCAGATTTCTTTGTCATTCTCTAGGTGGTCATGAGCTTGCAAAACTTGCAACATGTACAGTTCTACTTCTCCCGCTGCAAGAATCACATGCTTCGTGAAAAATTGTATGATATGCTGTATCAGCTGAATAAGTGATGCGTTGCAAAGCTGTATTTTTTGGTGTATGGGATTAAAAAAAAGAAAAACACAGAAGCCAGAGAGGAAATTATTTCACCCTTTAACAGACAGCTGCCTGCTCATGAGGACCACAAAAAGGGCTGAATCTCAAAAAAACACTCAAGCTGTGAGCAAAAACACTTATGCACTATGAAAATTATACAAGAAACATGTTAGCAAAGCTTTAATTAATTGAGATACTTTCATTAGTACACATCTGTGTAGTACCTTGTATCACTTTGAAACACTGACGTGCTGCAGCTATTGCAGCTGTCACGCTGGCAACATTTACATTAATAAGTCTGACCACACATGGCTTTAAGCTATGAGGTTACTGAGTTCTGGACCTGTAGATAGTATAAACGATGGGCATAGCTACCATGAGGTCACCCATTGTTTTGTAAAGTTCCGCTTTAAGCCTCAAAATAAGCATTTTTTCCATCGCCATCTTGGCTGCAAAAGTCCAGATGTGACAAGGAGTGGTGTGGTCTAACAGCAAAACCGCACACGCATTTGCCAACAATTTAAATCGTCTTAAGAACGACGTAAATCGCAACTTGTTAGCCAATGAGTGCGCAGTTGCATACCCAAGATAATTCTCCATTTTTAAAGATAGTATGACTAAGATTTACAAAATAGATGACATTTTTTAAATTCAATATGGCCCATAAACCCAGCAGGAAAGTGTTTACAGAGGTCAACACAGAGAGCCATTTTCCCACAGACTTCAATAGAACCTCAAGTCTTTTTGCAACCACAGCTATCACCATCTGGTGGCTTTCCGATAGAGTGCAGACTCAAGGCACTTCTGCGCTGGCTTTATTTTCCTTTCCCCCAAAGCTGTTTTATACTGTCTATGACTGAATGTAAGAATTTATATATTTATTTTAAGTATGCAACTTTAATGTTATGTTGCTTTAGTTCATCTAAAGTGAAGATATTTCTGTATACAGTACACAGTTACTTCTGCATAAAGAAGCTGCATAAAATAAAGTCCTTTACAGATTTCAAAAGTTCTGGTTTTGATTGTATTGTGCCTCAAGTATAGCACTCATGAAGACAAGACAAAAATATGTGTGTGCCACCAGGTGAATATTCTCTGTGGGCTTGTGACTGTGACTGGCACCCTTCTCATTACACAGAAGAAGCGTGTTTGATGTAAAAATGCTGACTGGTGCATCTGCAGGTCAGTTATACCTACATGTAGTAAGAGAAGACTGTCAGGAAAAACTACTAATTGATGATATCGGTGTGGATAAAGCTTTACTGCATGTCAAGCCCCTGCTCTCCTTCCAAACATTTCCTGACTTTCCCGTTTAAAAAAAGCTAGAAATACTGAATAAATAATAATAACCATCATCATTGCCAGGTGTTAGGTTGTCAGGCTTCTGTAAGTACTTATGTAAATTACAGTACTGTGCCAAAGTCTTGAGCCACACCTCATTTCTTTATATTTCGCTTCCAAGGAGGCAGGCTTTCTTGTAATTTTTTTAAGTGGTCTTGAGCAATAGTTCTTCAGGCTTTCTGAAGGTCTTTCAGGGTTTTTCTTTGGCTGCTTGTTCCCTTTTTTCAGTCCAGTCCTTGAACCTGACCATTTTCAGAGGAATGTTTTTTTGTTTGTTAGGGCACTTAACACTGAACTATGAATCACTCAAGCACAGAAAATGCACCTAACTCAAAGGATGAACCAGTGCTGTGCCAACACATAACATACAACTTAGCAAATCAATCATTTTAAGTTGTATCTTTAGGCACTTTGTTCTGCACATGATGAAAGGTATCTGAAAGTCCTGTCCTTAAGAAATGGAAAAGAATTAAGAAGACATGACACGGGACCTGAGAGATGCCTTCAGTTGATCCATTAAAACCTCATCAGAAACGGTCTCAGTGAAAGGGTGGCTGTCTGGAGGAAGGGAAACAGGGGGAAAGGCCGAGGAATGCCAAATTACACAAGAACTGGACTGAAGATCAGTGGCAACAGGTCTGATGAATCCAAATGTGAAATCATTGGTTCAATTCACCATCTGTAAAACGCAGTGGAGGCTCTGTCATGGTTTGGGAGTGCATTTCAGCCAGTGGTTTTGAGGATCTTGTCAAAATTAAGAGCAGAATGGTAGGCAGAGCCTTCAGTTTTCAGGCTTTCAAGCTTAAAGTTAGGGCTTGATCAGGCTGACCCCGAACCATCCCTTAGATATGCTGTTATAGGCCTAGGCTGCTGGGGGGGGGGGGTCCCCATGATGCAGAGTATTGATTTTCAGTCACCTCTTTTTATATATACAACACTCTGCATTTAATCATTAGTTATTATTAATCTCTGTCTCTCTTCCACAGCATGTCTTTGTCCTGTGTCTCTCCCCTCAGCCCCAACCTGTTGCAGAAGATGGCTGCCTGCCTGCCGGGTTCTCCTGGAGGTTTCTTCCCGTTAAAAGGGAGTTTTTCCTTCTCACTATTGACAAGTACTTTTTCATAGGGGGTTGTTTGACTGTTGGGTCTTCTCTGTAATTATTGTAGGGTCTTCACTTCAGGCTATATTGAAGAATAAAGGTGGTCCTACCAAACATTCACTTTCATGCTCGATAGAATTGCACAATCTCTGTTTCGCCTTATATGCTGTATTTCCACGTGTGTTTTCATGTTTGAATAAATCAAATTTTCCTAGCAAAGTATAAAGAAAAGAGAGGCGGCTCAAGACTTTTGCACTGTAAGTAGAGGGAGATGGAGGTGGATTTTCAATTATGAAGACTCCTGAATCCACTAAAACCACACACACTGCACTTACATTACAAGAAACAAACACAAGTGCACAAAGACACATGGCTATGCAGAGTAGGAGGAGCAGATCAAAGCAATGTGGTTAAAAGAACACCCAGGGACACCCAGCTCCACATAAACAGGGGATCTCCTTACCAAAAACAAAGAGACCTGAGCAGCCAGCCCACTTCCAGTGGGACAGGGAGGGGTGTAAGGGGGCTTCAGAAAAAGTATGTTACATCGGCGGAAAGGTACAGCAAAATCATTCATTACTGTAATTACAACCTGAGCCCACTCACTCTTTCATTCAGCAGAAAAGAAGGAGAGCAGAGATTAAACAGAGGTGTTAACCACATGGTGGAAAATAACTTGTTCTTTCTTCAAGTGATGAGCATTCATAAAACACACACACAAACACACACACACATGAATTAAAAAGAGAGATGAACACTCATTAGATACACTCTCTTAATCATGGGAGTGATGCAGTTTCTGTCCGTACTTGATGTGATCTACCAAAGGCCTAAGTGTCTTTATCACAGTATTTATTTCCCCTCCCTGCTTTGAGTCATGCTGTCCACCTCCCCTGACTCATTAAACCTCAAAAGCAAAATAGTGTTTGACTTACAGATAAACATTTCACATACTGTTGATGCTGGCTTTACTTTTCAATCAAGGCAGCTTATTGGACAGCTTAGATTTTAGGAAAATTGTTTATTTGCTTTCTTGTAGAAAGTTAGGCGGGCTCAGTGTGACTCTCAGATTTATACTGATACTATTGATCTTATTTTATAATAACAATAATGAGCTGAAAGATGCCAAACATTTTAGCATCTTTCAGCTCATTATTTTTGATTTTATGGTCTGGAACGTTGCTGTTACCAGCATCAATCAGAAGGCAATCAAAGTGCGTGATACCTGTTTACCACTGAGGAGGAATGGAGACTGATGTCTTCTTGAGAAGTTGGAGGAGAGCAACAACAGAGCAACAAGGGTCCAGCATGATCCCTTAAAAAAATGATTCCACTATTCCTCGGATTAGTTAGTAGATTGTTCATTTTGATCACATAAAGTGATGAGCGGGAATTTAAAGTTACACACCCACTGAACCTTCTCATATTCCCAAAGGAGAAATGTCTTGCCATTTCTATACGCCTAATTATTGGCAGTGGTTCAGCGTCTATTTGTGGACTTTCTGGAACATGTTGACTCACTTTGCAACAGCTCCCAGTCTCTTGTCTTTTTACTGGCTCTGGCTCATTGTGTTTACCTTGCTCTTCTCTCTGTGTCCCACAGGACTTCTTAAAGACCGCACTAGATTTCCCTCCGGGGGGGAAAGAAATGTGGAATAGAGAGGAAGGGAAACAGTAGCATAATAAGATCTGAGGACAACAAGAGCTACAATGCCAGGAAGGTTCACCTGCCGAGCCACATTCTCCTGTGGTTTCATATGAAGCTGTTTCCAGTCATTCATGAGACCTACAGGTGTTTAACTTTTGACAGGAAGTAAGCCTCCGGCACCTTGCAGAGTTTCTTGAGAAATATGATACTGCTAAAACATAGGAAAGTTCATAGGATGTCTGATACGGCACATAAATGATATGCTTTTGAGGATGTTTTCACATGTGTGTATTTTGTCCTTTAATGCACTCTGTGTTTGGTTTGTTCTGTTTATGTGGTCTTTTTGGCTATATATATATATAATATATATATATATATATATATATAAAACTCTGTTTCCAAAATAGGTGGGAGGCTGTGTAAAACGCAACAACAATAGGTTGCAAGGATCATCGAAACCTTTATATTTACTTGAAAAGAGTAAAAAGACTGAAGAAAAAGAAAAAGAAAGCTCAGTTCGGGGTTTTGAAAACATCATGTGCTCAGAAACAAGTCCCTGAGCTCATACTTTTTGTACATACAGAGCACAGGTGTCACCCAGTGGATGGGAAGAGTACTGCAAATCACAGTGGACAACCTGTTTGCACATCACCTATTACAACATACGCATTTAAATTATTGCTTTATAGGTCTTGACTCATTCAGACCTGAGGTTTATGCTGTGTTTATGAGTATGAATGTTAAACCTATTAACAAACATAAAATTTAGCATCTTTGTTATAATGATGCCGGCCACAGGCAAGTTAAAAAAGTATGATGAAACACCAGTGTATTATATATCCTGGAATTACTTATTATATTTCTATCACTTATTTTAGGTACTGGATGGTGGTGCAGTGGTTAGCTCTATTCCCTCGCAAGGAGAAGGTTTTGAATCCAGTCTGGGACACCCTGTGTCTGTGTGGGTTCTCCCCAGGTACTGTGGCTTCTTCCCACAAGCCAAACACATGCATGGGGTTTGGTTTTAGGTGTGACCTGTCTCGGTTGCTCCCTGCCTCTCACCCTCTGGCAGCTGGGATAGGTTCCAGCCCCATGACCCTGAAATGGATAAGAAGAGAATGTGTTTTAGTTGTGTGATCAATTCTTAGCCAAATTTACTAAGTTAAATTTACTTTCAAAGACTTGCAGCCATTCTGGAAAATTGCAACTATAGCATTTATAAACCAACAACACAGAAGCGGCACAGAAATCCTAACCGTGTGATGAAGAAAAATGTATCCAGTAAGCTGCAGAAGAGTTGTATTTGTATTAAAAAACCCAGTGTAAAGGCCAAATGACCCAGTCATTTTATAATGGTGAGTATACAATTGGTAAGACAGAGCAAGGATAATCTTAAGGATTATAGTGCTGCTATTTAGAGCCATCTTGGGTCATGAGATCAATCATGAGTTTTGAGATTGGGCACTGCATCTCATGAAGTTTAAAGGCAAACTCAAGCCAGATATGGCAAGATGCCCTCTGCAGGCTTCAAACACATGGTGAACGTGCTTTTCATTAGACATTATACTATATGTGTTTCTGTTTGGTTTTGGTTTTTTTCTTTTCAGAGAGAGTATCTGTAGTGGTCAGAACATCTGCATCTTCCACTGACCTGAAACAACTCCTCTGCTTGCATGCATGTTGAACCTCCATGCCTTTCTAGAAAGAGACCCGCTCTCAATAGCTGATTGTATTTACTCCTGTGAAGCTTTGCGTCTGATCTCCTCTCCTTCCGCCCACAAAACGGCTCAGCCTTCTACGGCCCATTGGGTTATATACATAGACACACGTGTGCACAGCCTCAATATAAAAAAAACAAATGTGTCATGTGCTCTAAATATGAATATAAACAGTCACTCTTACACACAAGCATCCAAGCATGCATGTAAAACCATACAGCAACCTCTCTCTCTCTCTTTTTGGCTACATCTGCAGCCCAGATGTGCTCTGCACTCAGAGGTGCTGCTGAATGCAGGATGTTTTGCATTCCCTCTGCGTGGAACATGTGAGGCGTTCCTGCGGGCCGTCCGTCTGGGTGAATTAGTCTGTGTGTCATGGGGATCTGTTTGCCTCAGCCCCTTGTTGGCTGGCTCCAGGGGTTTAGGCACGTCCATTAGCATGCTAATTCAGGGCAGATGTGGGTTGCTGAATCAGGTGTTGAGAGGAAACTCCAGCCCTAGCAGGAGGGAGAAACCACATGCCCTGTGTGGTGGCCCAGCCCGTCATAACAAAATCTTCCCGGCCTTACTTCCTCTGCTCCCGCTCCTGCTGCATTAATTGCATCTGGATAGTCTAACATACACTGAAGGGTATATCTTCCTTATGAATGAAATAGGTCTTTACATTTTTAACACTTGTGATGAAGCTGATAAAGTAGCACTGTCTCCTCACAGCAAGAAGGTTCTGGGATTTAATCCAGGCTGGAGTCTTTCTGTGTGGAGTTTCCCTCCCTACATGGTTTCTGTCCAGTTAACCCAGCTTCCAAAATACAAAGACGTGCATGGGTTCCATAACCCCATTCCAAAAAAAACCCCAAACAAAACAAAACAAAAACCCCTGTGTAAAATGTAAATAAAAATGAAATGTAATGATTTCCAAATCTTATAAACTCATATTGTATTCACGATAGAACATAAAAAACATATCAAATGTTTAAACAGAAAATTTTAAGAATAAAAATTAGGTAAATTTGAATGTGATGACAGCAACACATCTCAAAAACATTAGCAGAGGGCCATGTTTGTCACTGTGTAGCATCCCCTCTTCTTTTAACAACACTCTGTGAACATCTGGGAACTGAGGAGACCGGCTGCTGGGCTTTTGGGAGAGGAATGTTGTCCCATTCTTGTTTGATATAAGATTCTAGCTACTAAACACTCCTGGGTGTTCTTTGTTGTATATTTCAATTCATGATACACCAAATGCTTTCAGCTAGTGAAACGTCTGGACTGCAGGCAGGCCATTTCAGCACCCAGGCTCTAATACTGTTGTAATAGATGCAGTATGTGGATAAGTATTGTCTTGCTGAAAT
>VUQK01007511.1:1219-11598 GCA_015106715.1 Bujurquina vittata | reverse complement strand
AACAAAGTTATCTGCCCCCCCCCCCCCCCCCCACACAAACACACACACACCTCTTTCGCCTCTTTCATCAGACCTGCTCCTCATCCCTGAAACTTGTCCCATTGAGGGGTTCTTTAGATTTCCCTCCTTACTTGCTCGGATTAGTTTGCCACATTATGAACTCTGTTGAGCACCTGGAAATCCTCAGCGTTGCATGGCCAGCGACCCTCCCGGTTTTCCGCACACCGAATCATCTACTCTGCCCTGGCTTTATGTTAATTATGATAAATAAACCCATTTAAAGTACATGCATGTAATAAAATATAGTGGGTTTTATTTGCACAGTTATTAGAGCTAAAAACTTGTTTCTTTTGTGCAGATAAAGCAGCAGCTGATGCCAACGCAGCAGCGTGGGCAGCATACTACGCTCAGTACAGCCAGCAGCCACAGGCTCCCATGACCCCGACCAGCGGAGCGCCCGGCACCACTCAAGCCAATGGCCAAGGTAACCGAGGTGTTCCTCACTTATAACAAAAGCAGAAAACCTCTTACAGAAGAAGCGGAAAGTGTTTAGACAAGCTTAGTGTAGATCACTAGATTTACTTTATAGTGTGCTGTGCTCATGTCATGTTGGTGTTACTAACAAACACAAGTTGGTTTGGTTTCACCTTTTAAATGACTTTACTTTTGCAGAGCAGCTTTTTAACTTTTTTATTTATTTATTTTTTTTTAAATACCCCAGGAACAGGGTAGTTTTCCTCCACCACCCCTAGGCTGACAGCCCAACGCAGGCAGGTGGAGGACAAACTGCTGAGAATGATTGACTAATTACAAGTACCGTTTTCTTTAACAGGTGACCCACAGGCTGCAGGTCAGAGTGGACAGGCAGATTACACCAAGGCCTGGGAGGAATATTACAAGAAAATGGGTATATGAACGTAGTTTCAGTGTACACCTCTTAACACAAGACAGTCTAAACAGCCCTCAGCCATTTAGTCAGCTTCTTTTTCAGGCCTGGGTATTTGTGAGCATTACTAACCTGCTGTGGAGCGTTGTCAGTGTGTCTCCACTTTGACATTTGAGGCTGTGCTGTTTAGACTGCAACACTTTGACTATTTGCAGGACTGCTGTCGACACAGCCACCTTTATCAGCTCAGAGTAGATTATTTTCTAGACTAAGTTAGGGCTTTATCCACACTGATGGCACAGTTTTCCATGTGCCATGAATGTTTTACCATTATTGTGTGTGTATGTTTGTGTGTTGAGTTAATGATGAATGTTTGACTTGTTGGTTATGGATATAAGCAATGTAGGATCATTGTTTTTGTTTTGGATTCAATTTGACACTTGAATGCTCCGACACGTTTCTCCTTTTCACTTTGCAGGTCAACAGAATCAGCAACCTCAGGACTACACGAAAGCCTGGGAGGAGTATTATAAGAAACAAGGTGAGTGCTCATGGCAAAACCAATCCTGTAGCTCACACTGTAACCTGACGTGCACATTTGTAGACATGTAACTGCGTGTCAGACCAGGTGTGATTGGCCTGTTTGTTACTGTTGTTTCCTCCTACGCATTCCCAGCTACTTTTTTTGCTGCCGGAAGAGCGAAGCCACACCCACAGTGTCTTAGAGGTGAAATTGCAGAGGAATGCAGGCACACCACGCTTTAGTATGAATACTAGCAATGGCATCGGCAGAGATCTGGAATGCTTATTATTTTAGTGTTAGAATAAACTGCAGTATAATTAAGAAAGATACACGTGTTTGTTTGGCCTACCTTCCTTTAGATTCAGCTCAGATTTGAATATTTTCTCTTTTTGTTGAGTAGACTTGTCTAATGTTTTATCATCTATATGATTAAGTAAATCAAATCTGATTTGAGCCTCTCCAGCTCTGTGTATGCATGAGTTCAGTGTTAAAGGGTGGTTGCTTCCTCAAGCAGCCCTCTTGCTCAGTAGAGTTGCTGTTCTTGCAGCCACCCAATAGAAAGGAAGAAGGTTTCTGTCCTGCCACCCATAGACCTCAGTGGTGGGTTCGTTCCCCTTCTTATAAATAAAATCTGATAAGATTACAAACATTTGTCTTGAAATGTATTCAGTATTAGAGATTAGTGGCGGTTGAATGTAATAGTTGGGAAAGCGGTGCTATATCTAATGGTTGGGTTTCTGAAAATGCTTGCAATAAGCAGCGTAGCAATGTGTCTGCTTCATTAAGTGTTAATTGCCTTCTAAGGAGGACACAGGGCCTCCTCTGGGCTCAAAGAGTAATTACAGAAGTACACACATCCTTACAGGCACTACCTTGTTTTTCTTGAAATATTTGCTTTCATATTTTTGGCTTTTACTTGCTAAAACATGAGTATAGATAACACCAGCAAATGTCACAGTATGTTACTAAACTTGGTTAACCTTTGCACACTTTCAGTGTACTAACTCACAAGAAGCTGCTGCCATTATGAGTTGGGGCTTTGACTGGATAAACGGTAGAAATGGAGTTACCTCTGCTGCCACTGTAACATTCTCTCAAATCGTTTCTAAAATGAATCAAGATCTGACCAGATGTGATATGTTTGACTAATAATTTAACAAATATAAAGCTCCACAAAATGAGTTCCTAGAGTTAATGATGCAGATAAAAATGTTGTAGGTTTTAGCTTAAAAACCCTGAATGATATAAACTGCAGGTTAAAGTTGAGACTTGTCTCACTCACTATTATATAGTTATAGCGTCAAATTCTGCCTGCTGTGGGGATTGTTGCACTGATGTATAATGCTAAACAAATTTATTAGACTGTAATAGAAACAAGAAGACTCAAATATTTTAGAAATTCTGTTATTAGGCAGATAAACTAAATTCATGTTTTATAATCAAATTTGAGCCAGCACAGTAGACTTCTCTCAGAAGTCAGAAATGAATCTAGCGTAACATTCAACCACTAAAACTATTATATTTCTCTGTTCCTTCTGACTTCCAGATATTGATATTGCCATATAAACTGACTTTCTTTGTCCATATTTTTTCCCTGCAGGTCAAGCGGCCCCTCAGGCCACAGCAGCGACAGCTGCCTCTCAGCCCGGAGGCCAGCCAGACTACAGCGCGGCCTGGGCGGAGTACTACCGGCAACAGGCCGCGTACTACGGCACGGGCAACCCTCAGCCGATGGGTGCGGCGCCACAAGCTCCCCAGGTACACCCGTCACAATAATAATCTGCTCTCCACATTCACGTACACTCAGTCGTTTTGCACCGTAACCCACTTCACTCCTCAGGTTTTCACAGGGCTCCGGTGACAGCAGCAGCCTCACAAACCTAACCAAAACCCCTTCCTTCCTAACAGGCTTTTAGCTTTTTAATTTTGGGAAGCTGAGTCCACTGTTTCTGCTGTTAACATGCAATGTATCTTCTATGTATTTCTTCTGCACAGGGCCAGTAATGTGAAGTGGACATAAAGTAAATGCTACATTGTCGAAACAAAATCCTTTGTTAAATGTTTGGATGCAGACGCCTTGATGAAGATCTTAAATTTCCTTGGTTTGAAAGTGTTTCACATAGATGGCAGATTACCCGGCGAACACGTCCTCTTTGATTTCTTTCTTATTTTTCTTTTTTGTTATTCTTTTTCTTGTAAATGCTTTGTTTTTAGTGAGGTAATTATACATATGGTCATTCCAGCCCTGTATCTACATTAAATGTGGTTAGAAGTCATGTTTATTAAACTGTAGACATTACCATGTAAAATCATCTCAGTTTTAAAAATGCTCTTGCCTGTTGTGTTTTTTGCAATAAAACAAACTGAAACCTCCTGTGTTGGTAAGTTGGGGTGGCTTTAAAAAACAAAGGGTGGAGATGTATTTCTGTATGGTTTTGTTTTACCTGAGGCAGGTGGGTGGGTGGGTGGGTGGGGTAGTTTGAACTGATTGTCCAAAATGGTTTTGCTGTCCTGTCTCTCTCCAACTGTCTATAAGACTCTTAGACACATTACGTGTGTGCAGTGATGTCGGTTGGTTCAGACTCTTTTAAATATTGACACCTGTTTTCTGACTCTAGCAGTAGAAAAATGTTTGTCACGAGAAAGCTGACGGGTATCTGTGTGTCGTGATCTCATGCATTAACTGCGTTGCTGTGGCACTCCTTTTCACTTTTGCATTGGTTGCTGACATTGAGGTGTAGTATGCACTGTTGTTTTGCCTCCCTTGATAGTCACTTCCTCCTCCACAGGCAAGTTTAGAAAAGCGGTAAGCAAGTATCCTTCTCACCATGCGGTTCTAAGAAAAATGTTGCATATTTTTAGTGTTCTATATCTACCTTTTGTGCTGTTCTTTTTCCAGGACAGTGAGGTAAAATTGTTTGAAAAGGAGAGAAAGAAAAATGCATTGAAACTTTTGTCTTGCCCAATTGTGAACTCACATGTTTACACTTGAATGTTTTTAAAAATATAAAAAGAATGCAAAAAGTCGGTTTTTTGATTTTTTTTTTTTTTGCCTTTATTATTATTATTATTTTAATTTTTTTTTACTTTTTTTGGCTTTATTTTATTTTTTGCTGTGCCCATTCTGTTAGTGTTTATCCAGTATAAGACCGTAGATGTTGTAGGGTCTTGGGGTGGCTAAGCAGTCGGCATCCATCAGTTGAGCCCTCCTGTAATGTAAGTACAAAAAATGTGATTTGACTTTGAGAAAAAAAAAACGCTTTATAAACTGCAAAAGATGTAGTATTTTTGTCAAATATTGCCCTTTCCCCCTTCCTTTGTCTTGGGTAAGTATAAAATGTTCTCAGGAGAGACTTAGTGCTTCAGACTGTGATCATTCTTGTACCACATGTTTCTGAGACTTTCTTTACACTCAGGCTCTTGTAGATTGTGTAGGTGGTTGGATTTCTGAACTGAGGTCTGTTATACTGCTGGTAGGAACTGTTTAAGGATGTCCATGTGGGTTTTTTGCGTTTTGAATATCTGCCAAAGTGCCATTGTGTAGTCTTTTTGAAAAAAAAAATGCCATTCATTGCAATATATTTGCTTAGAAATCTCCTTCTGCATAACTCCAGCGTAGCATGCTTAGTTTTCTGCTGATAATCTCTAATATGTCCTATATAATAAGCATGTGGAATGCTAGTAGTGGAAGTGCTGCTGATTAGCTCAGTATTGATGATTTTTTTTCTCTGAATGAGCACTGCTGTGAAAGGCTGTTAATGTTAAGGTCCAAACAATCTTTTTGACTGCATTGTTCACTGACGGCAAACAGTGCAATATATACATACATATATATATCTGATCTTTGCAGTGTCATCCCAGACCTTGCACCTTAGGTTCTGCTGCAATAACACAGGTAAGCGAAACCTAAGGAAAACCAGTGTTTTTGTCCAGTGACATAAATGCAAACAAATGCTTACCTGTGTCGTTTTAAAAAAACAGAACAAAAACTGTCCAGAATATTCACAGCCCTTTCCCCCTCCCCCATGAATGAACTGCATGATATGAAGTTTTGACAAGTGAAAAGGTTGTTGCATAGGAGGTAATGTCGAATCTGCTTAATATGATAATAGCCTTTATATTTGCACCCTGGTAAGTCTGACAGTGACTGTATGTCGATGCTTTAGATTGACACTGGTGTAAGAAACTGCATGCCAAACTGCTAGGTCAAATCAAAGACGGTTCAATACATGATTTGTAATCCTTTATTTTTTTCTGTCGTGGTGTGAATCTGCCCTCAAGTGCAGTGCTAATCTGCTATTGAAACGCCTTCACTTCTCGCTCACAGTGTTGGAGGATGCTGCAGGCTTAGGTCGTAGAATCAGGCCCGTGTCGTAGTTTGTCCCCCACACACACAAAAGGAGGAATCCTTTGAGTCAATCCCGCTGCTGAACGTAGACCGTTCAAGAGCTCCAGTGATAAGGTAAAAACCAAACCAAACCAAAAAAACAGCAACGCAATGAAATTCCAGTTTGATTGCAAAAGTGTTGGTCAGACTCATATTTTTGCTGCCTGGATTGATTGTTTTTTTTTTAAAAACATGATGCCATAGTCTGTTAAGAGTTGTTTGAATGCTTCCATGAACTTGCAGCAGACAGGAATGTGCTTTAGAAAGTTGGATGAGGACAGGAACTTTGGGGTTTATCAGTTTAAAACACTTCTCTGTAGTGAAAAGGTCACTTACTGTTTGGGGCTGTGTACATGTGGGGCACTCAGTGTTTCAACACAGAGTTCAAGGGGGGGGATGTAGAAGACTAAACAAGGAGCATGCCTTAGAGGTAATCAAGGTTTCATGTGCTGTGTATAATCAGTTTGTTTCTTGAATTTATGATTTTGAGTTTTCAAATGTTGCCATGTTCATTAAAGTTGTAACAACTAAATGGGACTGTCTTATTTCATGTGTTCAGTTGATTATAATACGCACACAGTCTTGATTTGCACAAACTTTATTCCCTGAAATTCAACCTACTTTTTTACAAGTCAGTCTTAACATTGCTATGCACATTAAGTGAAAGTCAAGGGCAGAAAAGCCCATCAGTATTGGAAATTTGACTGACAATGTAGTTTTTATTTCACCATAGCATTTCTTAGAACCATCTCCACCCAGGCTATAAGTCATGTTTAAATTACATAAGTCCTATCAGCTTTAAAGCGAAACACTGAAGGAAGGGCTCAGTTACTGGTCAGTATTGATGGGAGTAATCACAGCGATCAATTGCTCTACACGTGTGAACTTTGACACACTTGAAATAATGTAAAACTTAAAAGTGGACCTATTGTGCTTTTACAATGGTGGATGTCATATTACACAAATTTCAGTTAATGAGGTCTGTATATATAATGAGACAAAAGCTCAGGTTTCACAATGATTGGCTTAAAGTGGTACCCCTCCCTGGGGTGGATAACACCACAACTACTGGTGGAGCATGGATTACCAGGAGAAAGTGAAACCACACTGAATTGTCAAAGTAGACAGAAGCACAAAGAAAAAAATTTGCAGATTACAGCGATTACTCCTTAAGCTTCAATTATGTTGTGTATATTACATACACAACAGTAACTGACCTGCAGGACAATAGTATACAGCAGTGTTTTTTCTTTTTCAAACCTCTCAGATTATGAGGAAACCGGGGCTGACAAACACAAGGCTTGAATATGTGCATTTACAGTAAGGCTTCCACAGCACAAGTCGTACAGCAGCTGGAGAGATGTGCAGTTGTGATACGTCATCTTAATATTTTAAGGGCATTGTGAATTTCATGTGCTGATCTTTTAATATTGCATAAAGGTTTTGTGGACTGTAGAGTCTAACCCCCCCCCCAATAAAAAAATAATAATAAAGGAGAAAAACTTAAGAGCATTTTATCTCCAGTATATTTTCATCACTTAAATTGAGCCCCCTAGTCCAGTGAAGAGCAACGCTGAAGAAATTCAGTGGGAAATATCTAATAAATCTATTAAAGTATGTTGGTGATTACTAACCCATTAATGCATACAGGCACTACTACAAAATGAGTTCTGCACCATTTAGTTGAATAATAAATACATTAAATGACATCTGTCACAAAATGCTCTTAATAGCATTAAAAATAACATCTACTGCAAGAGATTCAAAGCCCATCTCATATTCATATATATATTATATATATATAAAAATATGTGTGTGTTAAACTGGGATGCATTTTATTGCTTTTCTATTTGGACATTTTATAAGCAGTGTTTTGGCACATTGAAAAGGGGCTGGGGGAGAACAAGTGGAGGATGCAGCGACGACGACGAGCAAGCATAAAGTCTGGTTCAGTTTACCTGGATGCACTAACAGAGAGCACATAGCATGATTGGAAATATACTGGGTGGATTTCATAGTCTGGTGGCCTACAGTTTCCTTTGGTCCGACAGTTTGTGTGAACTCCCCCCCCCCAGACTAAATGCTGGGACTGACTGGTGTAGAGTTCAGAGATGTGGGCGTGTCTCACTGCACTCGTGCCTCCAGCAGGGTGCTGGGAACCAGCTGCACAGGCGTGGAGTTACAGCCGTTGAGATGCCGCAAGGAGTCAGCTCCCAGGTAGGCGAGCAGCAGCTCAGAGCGCCGGTGGAGCAGGTGGAGCACATCCTCCGCCAGACTCTCCACTGAGCAGTAACGCACTTTATCCAGATCAAAGATGTCTTTCAGGAAGTGCAGCACCTGGTCCTGCAGGAGAAACAGGATTCGTGAGCAACTGGATGAACCATGAAACCTGCTTTAAAAATTCAAGGGCAGTCAGTAACAAACTGAAGTGACGAGCCCTAATTACCAGTTACCATTTTACAATCTTCAAACATGTCTAACCTGAACATTTCATTTTATATATACGCTTTAATTTGAAGCACACAAAGCTGACCTACACTAAAATGTGCTGTATGAACAAAAAGGTCTTGCATTTAATACTATTAACCCGGTCCACTGCCTGGAGACTGTTGTGGAAAACCATTTACCAAAAGTGATAAAAGAGGCAACAGGAAGATAGAAATCAGTATTTTTCTGCACAATATGTGCATGAAACACTGAAACTTTGCTCCGATGTTTGAGAGGTTTTTAAATTTGATTGGTCAAATGTGTGAAAATTAAATCACAGGTTCTAACATAATGAAGGAAAAAAAATGATGTGACTCCAAAGTCACTCAAAGCCTAGTGTAACTGGAGCTCTTTGAGTTACTTTCAGCACCCGCAGCTGTTTGTCTCAGAGTTTCTAATTCATTCTTAGGATATTGGAATGTCTATTGTGAGATTCTTAACACACATTTGGCAGCAGTGGATGTACAACATTAATTCTCTAATAAAATTTTTCTTTCTAAATGTACTCTGAATCCCATCCGCTGACACAAAATATTTGCAGATGTTCCTGATATTTCTGACCTTGAAGAAGCAGCACAAATCGTGCAGGGAGCCCTTTGGCCCCAGGAAGCCCCACGCCAGGACAGGGCTGATCTGTTCACACACGGTGTAGAAATGGGTGATGAAGCCGTCGGGCACCTGAGAGACAAATGGCACAGAGGCATGAGGTTACACACCTAATCAACCTCTCTGTGTATTTACAGTAACCATAACCCAAACTCGTACCTTTATGTGTTGCCTCTTCTGCTTCAGTACTGACCAACAGCTTGATGCCACCGCCTGTGAAGCAAACACACATCAGATCCAATCAAAACTCACTGATTTCCTTAATGCGTTACCTTTCAGGTGTCTCAGTGGTACATATACATATGTGGATCCTGTTTTTGCAGTTTCACTTACCGTCTCCTTGAAGGAGCTGTTGAGCCAGCGGTTGTTGATCACGTTCTGGATGGAGATGGGTGGATTTTCCAGGTCCTCAAAGGAGTCCATCAGAATGAAGTCCAGCACAATGTCATAGAAGTTTAAGTGCCTCACCTGGTGAAGAAGGGTGTCATATTATTTAAAAAGAAAAAATTAAAAAAAAGAGGCTATTCTACTAATTTCAACACTTCTGGATCACATGTCGTAAAATCCAACTTACCCCTCGTGTGGAAAGCTCCAGCTCCGTGTTTTCCCAGTGCGCAGTGTGCTCCAGGAAGGAAATCATTTCATCAAATACTTCCTCAAATCTCTTTGGGCTCTGGAAACCAAACAATAATATGTCAGAGGGAGAATACCTCATGAGAGATTTTCATGCACCATGTATATCTTCAGTTTTACCTTGTGTGCTTTGACTATAATGGAGGACAATATTTTCTTTCCTGTGTCGGCCAGAAACATCCAAATCGTCCTGTCGCACAAAATGAGCTGCAGACAATATAACATTTTTTTTTAAATCAATTTGTTTGTACATCAGAAGTAGAGACCATCATCCATCTTTACATACAGCCTCTGGTGAGAACCATTTTATCAAACTGTACCTGCCAAGCTTGCCGTACACAGTGCAGCTTAGCCAGGAAATCCAAGTCCCCAAGACACTCCAGCATCTCCGTTCTGACAGTGAAAATCAAAAGAAACATCTCATTAAACTGTCTGCAAGCAATCATAGAGATCAGTTTCATGCTGTCACACCATCCAATTTCACAGTGGGAAGATTACAACACTGTACAAGTTTCTCTGGCTGTCTTCTCTACGTCGTGTCTTAATGTTGGTAATTACCGCAGCACCCTGCAGGAAATGCTGCCATCCTCAGCCATCTTCAGTGCCTCCTCATAGAAAGGGTGATGTCCCAGAGTGAAAACACTCCTCAGCTCTCTGTGCTCTGACATCTGAGATGGAGACAGATAGCAGAAGCATCAAGGACTGCTGTTTTTTTTTTTTTAAACTTTGCTGTCAGCTTTGTATTCACACTGAAACAAATAGCCGGTGTGTGTCCTCATTGGACAGGGAAAAAGTTTTAAGGGTGTGGGCCGGTTGGCCGGGCTGGATAGGGCTTTCAGGACCTGGTGGGTTGGTTT
>VUQK01007510.1:8471-26857 GCA_015106715.1 Bujurquina vittata | reverse complement strand
AAAGTGACAAACTCTTTCCCCCCCCCCCCCCCCCCCAAAAAAAAAAAAAAAACCCAAAACAAAACAATGAATTTGTTCAGATTTTAACAGGCCAAGATAAATAACTTTTGATAATGTTTGTTAATAACGCTGCGTTACTTCAAAATGACATCTTTAAGGGGCTGTTTTAGCCCCAACTATGTGAAAATGTATGTCAGATGTGTTGCCTTGATTATGGGAAGGGCAAATCCCGGCCACCTCAGACTCCAAGCAACTCATCTGTTTCCTATTGGAGGAAGTGGTCCTGGCAGGAAGGTAGAGGCAGTAGATGAAGGCAGACTGGGATAGAAAGACAGTAAAAAGAGAGCAAAGGGGTAGAGAAACAGGAAATGACAGTGTGACCCACAGGGCCCACTTACTACCTTGCTAGAACCCCCTGGCCACAGCCAGCCTACTGGGCCAGTGGTTTCCATCACCTGCTGCTTCTGGTTCCTTCACATAAATCCAGGTGCTCCTAAATAAAGCTCTCTTTCTCCAGGAACCACAGGGAGCCAGAGAGGAGGCTGTAGGCAGGAGGGGCTGTACCACTGAAACAATGAAGCTCTGCCTCCCCGTGAGAACATGGCATGGAAAATACTGCTCCAAATAAGGCCAGGCTGAAAGAAGTAGGGAGATGGGAATTTTTTTATCGGTCTCCTGCAAGTTAAAAGCTCCATTTCATTAAAGCTGCCTTCTAATTAAAAGAAGGAAGACCATTCAATACAAAGTTGCTGCATTTTTTTTAATACCTGCCTGATTATTAATATAAGCCTAGTCCAGTGGGAAGGAGAATCTCAGCTCCCAGCTCCTCACTGCCCCCTGGCAAGCTGAATGGACGCTGCAGCCACTGAACTGATAAACCTAGAAATCATTCCCGACTCCAGCCAGAGCTCTTTACAGTACCTTCAGCGCTCCCTGGTGATGGATTAATGCACTGTTGTTGTCATTTTATTGCCATTTTATTGCCCTGGTGCAATTTACCAGGCTTTATGTGCCTACGCTGGCCGGAGCAGCAACGCGCAAGCGCATGAGACATTCCTAGACAAAAGGCCACCTCTCACCCGATATCTGCGCATGCCCACTGTTAAACATAGGGCAAGACAGAGGCGCGCGCGCACGCACGCACACACACACACACACACACACACACACACACACACACACACACACACACACACACACACACACGCTCTCTAAATTTTTTTTTAAAAAGCAACAACAACACTCTGCACATGTGCGCAATGAACGCCTCGCTATGTGAATCATTTGTAGTCACCTTCCCGTTCACTGCTGCTGTGCTCTTCTCTCACCACCTGAGGGCAATGTCACTCAATTGGCTTGCAGCTGCAATCTGATGTAACAGCGCCCTTCCTTCAAAAAATACTACGCACCAGAATATAATAATAATTGTTTGTGCGCTCTAAAGCGTCCCTGTGCTCGAGCTTCACAGTATTTAAGCTTAGTTTGCTCTCTTTGCATCCAAATGCGTTCATGAGTCACTGTGATTCCCGCAAACAAAGCCTCAGTTTTGGAGTTGAGCATGAATGAGTTTGACATTTCTAAATTCTGCAGTGATTCTTTTTAAGCTGCTATGATCACCATTGTAAAACACAACAAAGCACGTTTCACGTGTTATTGCTACCCAGCTTTAAAGTAAACACAACCGCCCACAGACGCACCGCACAGCTGCTGATTGTAAGGGCCTTGTTCAAACATGTGGAGAGGCTTTGTGAAGTCTGCTGCCAAACTATTCAATGATCTCTCGTGCTCTGGAAAACAGCCTCAACTAGGTCATTTGGATGGGAGAGGCTCATTATTTGCGTTCTATCTCCCTGTTGTTATTTTTTTGGTATAATTACGTTGTGCTGTTTCTTCCGTTGTAACATTAGTTCACCTAGGTAATCATCACCTAGGTAAATGACACTTTGTTTGTTGTTAATGTCACCTATTTTTTTGATACAAAAACCGATCCCGTGTAATTGTGCATTTTAAAAGAAGTACTTAAAAGAAAAAACAACCATTTGTACGTGGTTCGCGAGTAAACCTATCATGTGATCATGGCAAGAAGCGGCCACAAGAGGGAGCACTGACGCTGTCAAATTTAAGGGAGCTACCTGACAAATAAAGGCCATGAAACTGCAAGAAAAAAAATATTATTACTCCTTTAATTCAGTATCAGGCGCTATAAAAATATTTCAGAGACATCCATGTTTCCCCCCTCTGTGTCAATCCCTGCCTTGGAAATTTACTCTGTGTGTCATGTTGCATGTTTGGTGTAAGGTTGTGTGTATGTCTCTCACATTTGTAGTATAGAGTACAATCATCACAAGGACCTGTAACCTCAGAGTCCCGAACGCCCTGAGAGCTGCTGATCCATCACTCTTAATGGAAGAGGATAAGTTTCAGCCAGTGAAAGAGAGATCAGACAAAGGCAGGACGATTTATGAGAGACGTAGAAGTGGAACTCCGGACTGTGCTGTGGGCCTTGATCTGGGCTGGGTTGTGGCTATGCTAGTTTAGGCTACGCCCTGGGCCAAAGAAGCACACACACACACGCACACACACACACACACACACACACACACACACACACACACACAGTAGAGATCAATAGAGCTTCAATCTCCATACCGCGTCCCAAAATCCCAAACCTTTCTCCTCAGCTTTTGAAGTTCTCTTGCCCCCTTCTTCTGGACTCACTTTTGCATGTCCATCTTTTCCAGTGAATGTCGAGCTCTGGGTGGTGAAATATGGAGAGGAGACCTGTTACATGTTAGCTTAGGAGATAGCCAAGGTATAAATTATGTGGGAGTCTCTGGCCAGCTTTATTTATGAGAGGCCTGTCAGGTGTTTAGGTGTTGGAGTGAGATGTGCGGCTTAAATCGTTTACTTCACTGTAAATCAGGTCACACAGGCCACATCTGTTTGGACAATGTATGTTTACGCGTGTGCGCCTGTGTTTGAATCCTTGTTTTTGCTGGAAGGCCAGGCTACACGAGGCCTGGTTGTGATAATGTCAAGGCATTGGTGTTAACGCTTCGTCGTGAACGTGAGAGTGTGTGCATGTGTTTTTAAGTCTGTTTTGTCTGGAGGCCATCATGGCTAGTACAGATGGGTTGAAGCACTTGCTATTGTTGGAGTTATTAGGCTGTCAGACTAACAAAGATACCTTTTATAGATCCCCTCAATACCCACACCTGCTGTCACCATTTTATATTCCGAGCAAATATGAAACCTATTCAACACTTTCCCTGCTTCTTTTGTGTTGTCCCCTGTTTGCTTTTATCCCAGACATATCGTGTGGAGGTGGATAGACGTGAATGTAGCCCATCTGAAGCCATCAGGTATCACTCAGCAGGTAGTTAGACCTGTCACTGGATGATGTATACATACTCTCAGACAGAAGGACTACAGCAAACAGGTTGCATAGACAGTGTATTTGTTACCATAATTCCCCCAAAAGGCGATGCATAGGCAATGCATGTATAGTGTGAGCTGTGTGTACCCCTCTGGTTGCACTATTGTCTGTCGCCTGAATCAGGCTTGTCTCAGCCCAACAATGGTGTGGGACTTGGCTAAAGGGTTTTGTTCACCCTAAGTGAGAAGAGATTCGTTTCTTAAAGAGAGACCAAAGATAAAGGGAGTGTAGAATTGAGGGTGGATGAGAGATGAACCGAGTTGAGGTTGAAAGGGGTTAAGAACATGAGACAGAAAACTCTGGAGAGAGATGGAGAGGATAAAAATGAAGGGGTGGAGAGGAGCAGAATGAAGGAGAGAAAGAGGGACGGAGGATGATGTGCTGGAGGCAGGTACATCTGCATTCTCTCCAAACACAGCATAGGCCTGTCTTAGGTGTCTCTATCCCAGCAGCACTCACTGGCAGATTTATGGCATCCCCTTGTGTGTGTGTGTGTCTAAGCATGTGTGTGTAGGAGAAAGAGCGATAGGGTACGTGAGTAGGGGCGAAGGGCGGCAAGCAAAATTTCAGCAATGTTGCATTCCATCGATATCGCAGTCCCGGTCTCTGCCGTATTTCATCCTTCCCTTCTCCCTTCATCCTTCCCTTCTTTCCTCTCCCTCACTGTTTCATCACCCCGGTCTTCACTTGCTGCTCTTGGCCCTTCCATAGCTCTGCTGGGTCCCAGGCATTATGGCCTTCTCAGGGGGAAGGGTGTAAATCTGTCTCCCTGTCTCAGGAGATTTCCTGGGGCTCAGCAGACTCAACAAAGCCTAGCCAGTGTGGAGGACCAAATGTTACACACACACACACACACACACACACACACACACACACACACACACACACACACACACACACACAAATGCTTGCACTTCCATCTTTCAGGGGATTCTCATTGTCAGAACAGCATTCTGTATCCCCTTACCCTAACCTTACCCTAAATGTAATTCTATCCTAAATCCTATCACCTCAGACAACACTTTGAAGGTGTTGCACAGTTAGGACCAGCCAAAATATCCTCACTCTCTTTCAAAGGCCTCGCTCCCGCCATCTCAAACTCAGATTGGTCCTCATTAAGATATGCATAGACCAAGAGACGGACAGAAAAAGCTAACATTCACTTGCTCGGGCTTGGCCTTGTTTTGGCGTTCCTGTGATAACAAACAGGTATGACTGTTCCTTGTCTAGCCAAGCGCCTGGGAAATCAGTGTTTGTGTTTGTGTGAGTCCACAAGAGACCCTACCCCCAAACCTTTTGTTCGCTGGGGCTGTCCAGACAAGCTTGTTGTCTCTCTGTTTTCTTTTTCTCTCCCCCTTCTTTTCTTCCCACTTCCCTCCCTGCTTTATTGCACTTGATTCTAAGCGCGTCCATTCCTGAGATGGCTCAGATAGCAGCTGAAGCTAAATTGCCCATCATAAAGCATCTGCAATAGCAATGGAGCTCTCGGGGAGGGACTGCTGCAAGGGGGTACGAAGCGGTTAGGGCTCACTATGAAAATACAAGGTCCTCTTTTTAATCTTTAAATGTGGAATATGAACTCTGTTTCAACATCCACAAATCACAGGGCCCTTCCTTAAACATTAAACGATTCTGTTGTATGATCGATTTCCTGAGTGCCTCCTAAATCAGTTTTATGCATATAATTTTCAGGAACATTTGGCCATTTGAGTGTGTGGGTTTTGGAGAAAAGTGACTGAAAATCAAAAGTAAAATGATCTAATGGTATTTCGGGATGCCAAAATGCTTCTGCATGATACCACTAATTACTCATACAAGACAAGCTAGTTAGAGTGAGATGCAGTGATTTATGGGGGAGCCATATATTTGGCTGTGCTGTGTTCCTGTCAAATGGTTGACAGATAGATGACTGCTGAGCCGTAATTGGCCTTCCTGTTTGTATCTTTTCTCATGTAACAACAAAGGCACTTCCCGGCCTTGACTGTAGAGGGTGCACATGTGAAAGTGCAGCCCCGTGTCAATGTGACAACAGCAGATTTTTCTACAGGAAGAAGAAACAAAGGGGAAAGGAAGGATGAGGAAATTGCGTTCAGGTGGGGAAGACACGAGGTTACTGGAGTTCTTTTCTCTCTCTGTGTCTCTCTCTCTCTCACCCTGCCTGCAAGCAGTGTTTGTGTGTGTGTGTGTGTGTGTGTGTGAGAGAGAGAGCAAGTCAGATCAGTTATGTTCCTGCAGGCCTTTATATTGAGTCATATCTGAATCAGAGCATCTGTGTGTGGCATTTGTAGTGAGAAATGTCTCACCATCCAGCCAAAAATAATCCCTGGAGATGCCAGATTAATATTAACAAACACTTCTTCTTTTTTTGCAATCAACACAGCCCTGTGGCCAAAAGATGGAGAGATAAAGACATATTCAGCTGGGAAAATCCCTTTCTTCTGCACAGCGCTGTGTGTTCTATCAAAGCGGTACTATTATTACTTTGTGAATGGGAAGAATTCCGTGGGACCACAGGAGCAAGACAGGGCCAGCAGCCTGCTTGGCATGAGCTCCGGTGTGATCATCATCTATGGGCGGAGTGCCGCCCCTCACTCCTGCCTCCCAGCTAGCCCTGCCCTGTGACAGATGAGCCCAATGACAGCAGGACGCAACAACCTGCAATTGAACATTCCCCTGCGATCTGTCAATGTCCGTGGAGGTGTTTCACTCTCAGGAAAGCACACAGGGACACACACGCACCTTCACACACACCCTGGCATTAAGTCATGCCGCAAGTATTAGAAGAATCAGCGCCAGAAACGCCTCTTTGTGGTTGTGAAATGCTTTGGATACCTGTTGCAGGTGTCTTTTGAGGTTTGTGTGGTGTGCACGCGTTATTTCGTTGAGCTGCATGGGAGTCTTTTGCTCAGTCTGAATTCTGAATTATTTCTCCAGCAAGGAACCGACTGGATTGCCCATTATATCAGCTGCCCCCCCTCCTCCTCCTTCTTTTCTTTTTCTATCTGTCACAGTTCAAGTGGTGCTGCAGTTCCCAGCTTTGACCACAAGGTGGCACATTGCTCACAAACAGCACATAGCTTCAAGCCTGATGGAAGGTTTATTTTCCGCTTTGGTGGCAGTGCCGTGGTGTATCACGGCAAAATGAAATAGGAAAAATGAAAATAGGACATAAATGTGTTTGCCGCATACAGAGCTTAATGAAGTCAGCCGTGCCAGTACATTAGGAACAAAGGCAGCAAAGAGAAAGGCACTGAAGGACAACTCACAAACAGCTCCAAAATAAAAAGGGAGATAAAGTATGAATGGTGAGTCTCCTCAATGAATAGTAGCTCACTGCTTGTCAAAGTGGAGATTTATTTTCCAAGCAACTGGCTTTTTATGGTCAAGCTCCTCCATACTGGCGAACAGCAGCGCGTTGTAATATGGCATGTAAAGAATGGGATTCAATAGAAGCAGTCATACATTTATCATATTTAAGGGGATAGAATAATGACCATTGGCTGCTTTGTGCTTGAATCGCTCAAGTTGGCTTATTTTGTGTGTAAAATGGCGGATGAAGACAAATGGACTTTATACATGACAGTCTGAGCTATCTTATTATGTATAACTTAAACCAATAGCCAGTAGCTTATCATTATCCTAAGCCCGGAGCAGTAGCTGGTTCTTTGCTACGTTTCTGTGGAAATTATGAAACAATCCAGCTGTCCTCACTTGCTTGTTGCAAACTAATGATCACTTGGCTTCTCAGCCATAAAAGCACTGTGCAAAATTAATTGTTTCAATCAATCAATTGGTCAATTTCATAGCCATCAGGCTTTGCCCAAGATCATGTGCATTCTCTACCCTTCTCCTTTAGGATGGGCCTGGAGAATGCCTGATGATTTATGGCCTCTGCGTGTGCTGCATACGTATATGAATACTATACACACATACTGACAAACATACGCAGTCTAGAGGCAAACACACAGAAACGAAGGCAGCCACCCACACGTGCTACATGTACACATAGACATACATGTTTGCACATACGAGCACACATTCCAAGAGGATGAATCACAGCAGGGGGTGGATCATGTGAGGAAGCACAGAGGATGAGCACAGAGGGAACTCTTCACTGTATGCTAAGTGTGCTGCTGACACATACAGCTAAAGATAGCATATGGAACACAATCAAGAATATGAGAGAACTCTCTTCAACGTGTGAACTCTCTCCACGCATGTGGCTCACATGTGTGAAGCAACATACTAACAAATATGCTAAAATGACATAACCCTCCATCTCAAGGCAGACAGTTATGCATGCCACCTGATATTTGTGCATAAATGCTTTAAGTTTGCACATGCATGCATGTTTACCAAAACATGCTCATGCATACATGCACATATATGCATACGCAGAGCCGAGTGCAGAGGCTTGTTGTTAGCGTGTTGTTCCTGTGCTGTGGCTTGTGGGCCTGTCTGCAGGGCTGATCGATGGTCTTTTACTGCTTCCCCAGGATTATCGGTCGAGTTCACCGGGAGGGGAAGGCAATTCATCAGAACACAGCGGCGAGAGAGAGAGAGCTAGAGAGGAGAGCAAAAGAGAGAGGGGACAGAAAGAAAGGGAGAGAAGGATAGAGGTAGAGAGAAGTGTGGAGGGGGGTGTCAGTATGAAAATGGAAAGAAAGATAGGGGAAGACAGAGGTAAAGCTATGAGGAAAAACAAGGTGGAAAGAGAAAAGGAAGCTGAGAGAATAAGGAGAGCAAGATGAAGACAGGAGAAAGGGAGGAGATGCACAGATGTGATACTGCATCATCTGGAAATGTATGGAAAAGATAGAGCAGCAGACATAGATGAATATCACAACACAGAACGATGGAGTCGCGGGGCAACCTCAGATTGAACCCTCCTTTTACTGTACATTCAACATCAAGCAAATAGTTGACAGTATATTGTCTGTAGCTATAAGAGCCAATCGCACAAGTAAAAATGTGAGAGCTGTTGTGCTTTTAGATGCTGTGTTTTGCCTTTTCGATTTATTTATTTCACAGTGGAAGAAGAATGGTCATTTGAAAGCACAGTAGCTTTTCAAGAATGATTGTTATTGTGGTTGAAAGACTTTAGAAATAATAACAGACTATGTGATAGTCTAAAAATCACATATATAAAACCTTCAATTAAATAATCAAACTGTAGTGTGTACAGCATGATCACTACTGTCACATTTAAAACACTACCGGAATCAGTGCTATGAAAATGGGTAAAAAATATATATATATAGCACACAGAGCAGCCCTGTGCAGAATCTTTCTTTGCTTGATTAACAAGGTTTCTAACAGGGAATAATCTTGCCATACTGCACGTCCTGCTGGAAAAAAATGAGTAGCCTTCTGATCCAGTTCACTTCCCCACAGAACTACATTACCACTAATCACATTACTAACCGATAACAACAGTAGGGAACATGTATATACGCATCAATAACACTGCATAGAGTGCTATTTATTCCTATAAGAATTCAGCATATGCTCTAGACGCCTGCATGCATGTGTTGTGTAAGACAGCTTTTTAATATTCTTCTCTTTGTGTTTGTCTAATGCGTCTTTCCCCTTTGCTTTAAGAGGTTCATGTTTGCAAGTGACGACCCATGCCAATTTTTCTCCTTCTCCTTGCGTCCCTATCTCATTTCTTCACAGATAGACTGCCATTTCTCTCTCCTTCTCTCTCTCCCTCTCCCTATTGATGGATGGACAGATCATGTATATCCAATCTAGCTGTGCTCCTGATGCGGTTAGGGGCTGTGACAAGTCTCCGGGCGGGGGAACCGAGCAGAGCGGAGCAGAGGAACGGGGTGACGAAGAGGACACGACATCTGGAGAAAACGCAGAAGAAAAAGAATGCAGCAGAGAGAGGGACTGCATGAAGCGTCTGCACAGCACTGTGAGTGTGCGTCTCTGTGCGCGTTTGTGTGTGGAAAGCAAACATTCACCTTCTACCCTGCCTTCTAGGCTACTGTGTGAGCCTCTGGTTGACAGTACTAAAAAGCTCACGCACTTCACACGAACCAATGATAATTACAAAACTGGACAAAACTTTAACACTGACGTATTGCATGTTGTGTCCGACAGAATAGGCAAAGTGTTAGATCCTCTGCTCCATAGCTACTGCATGGACCACAAAGTGTTATGGATGGAGATTGATTGTACTGGTGTCTGTTGACATTCACTCATGAGTTTCAAAGTGCAGTTGCAAACATTAGCCACTGGGGGGTAATGTTATCCTCACAGTATTCAAAGGAGCCGCTGTGCTCTCCAGTGAAACCATGGCACTTA
The DNA here is from genome assembly GCA_015106715.1 of Bujurquina vittata. Lineage (NCBI taxonomy): Eukaryota > Metazoa > Chordata > Actinopteri > Cichliformes > Cichlidae > Bujurquina > Bujurquina vittata. The sequence goes on along the minus strand of VUQK01007510.1, from coordinate 17,109 downwards.
TCTAAGGCAGAAGTGAATGATTTCCCAGTTCATATTGGCAGCAGTGTTGATGATAATGTATTTTCACAGGTGGCAATATTGCAGCTTCTGGTGATGTGTGCCTGGGTGGATGATGGGTGGAGCGGTCATCTCCTCTGGTCCTCTGCTTAGTGTGCAGTGCGCTGAAACAGAATAATATTCAAAAGTAATTCCTCCACATGCAAACTTAAATAAACATTAATACACGAAAAGGTAAAATGATGTCAGCAGAGTTTTATGCTGGTGATCAGTGTAAAACAACTGTTTTTAAAGGCCCCAAGGTATGAAAGGACACAAATCTTCAAGGTGAGGAAGTGGTGCCCTGAGCTAACCTGTCTGACCTCTCAAAGGCAAAGAGGCCAGGGGTCAACTCACTTGACCTCCCCAAACCATATCAACCCCTTTGACTACACATACTACACAGAAGACTCCTTTCTCACATACCTTTACTCTCCCCAGACGGGTTGTACAGTCAAGGAGAGGAACACTTTCTCCTGTGACCCCAACACACTCACAGAATCAATAAACAAGAAAAAAAAGTGGAAGTAAGTCAGAATCCACTCCCTTCTCCTCCCTTGCCTCTCTCCGTGTCCCCTGCCCTTTAGGCCCTTCACCTCAGAACACACTAATAAGAAATCCCACAATAAACAAACGCTTAATATTTCAGAGCAAGAAAAGTCAACACAATTTGTATTCCAACTCCATTTCAAAGACACTGGGCAAAACAGCGGCCATTTTCTAAAATGCCGAATGGCCACCCACCCCACCTCTTGATACTAATCAAATTTGGTCTCATCTTTTCATTTTCTCATCTCTCCTCCCCATCTGTGTGGTGTAACTCCTCTCTTTCTCATTCTTTCCCTCATCATCCCTCACTGTCACTCTGCAGCTCTGAGCCATTGACCTTCGACCCCTAGGCAGGTTCACCAGCGGGTCAGCAGCCTGGCGGGGGGAGACAGGGAGAGAGGAAGGGCGGGAGGTCTGTTAGTGGGGGATGCCAGCTTCCTCCTTTGGCCATGGATACAGCCTTCACTGCTGCTGCCATAGCAACCGGACGAGACGGCAGAGAGAGCAGACTGCAGAGAGCCGCTGGGATGGAGCTCTCGCTTCTGTGATCTGGCTGTAACCTCCATGGGCACTTGCGCATGTTCACACACACGCACACACAAACACACACACACATAGACACTCATATTTTTACACGCTATGACAAACTGGCACGCATACACAGTCCCATACGTGCCTGCAAAATTTAATCAAATTTCTTATTTGGATTGCCAGGCTGTGCTGGAAAAGACTTTTTCAAGTTGGAAGATTGATGGGCTTTCCATGTTGGCTGCAATTAATTGCTGCATAATTAGACTTACAAGTTATTTATTGAAGCAATTTGGAGAATACAAGAGCCTGGGGATATATAAAAACCATTTGATCACGAGCCGCATAAACTTTAAAGATGTCCTCTTACAAGCATTATTTGGATAGAAATTAGCAATAGGATCTCCCCAAAAATGTTTCCCATGTTAATAAAAAGATAAATGGCAATAAATCTGGAGTGAAGTGAATGACGTGCCCAAAGTCTCATCAGGTCAAATAAAGGTGAAAGGCGAGCGATGCAGATAATAAAAATAGCACGGTGGGAAGGGAGACGGCATTTTTCTGCACATTTTTGGTGTAGGCAGGTGTGTCAAGCTGTGAACCGGCATGCTAAGCTTGGAGAGCCTCAGGGGCTACAGGGCCTCAGTCCAGGTGGTGTCCCACTACAAACAGAGGTGTTAACAATCCCTGTTGCTGCTTGCTATTAATTATCTCTCATTTGGCACAACTACTTTTATACATTCACACCCTTTCTCCTTCTCATCTGTCTGCCTCTTATGTTTGTAGCTTTGTGCGTCTTTAATGCCTGCATTTCACTCTGTTTAATTTTTATGTTTTCATTCCTTTGGAGATTAATTTGCTTTTCCCAACTTTTACTCGCAGCCCTCTCTCCGGTGTCTTCCTCTCTCTTTTTTACGTCTTGCTTCACTCTGTCTTTCCTTGCTCAAACAAATATGATAAATGAGGCTATTGGTGTCTCTTTCAAGAATGAGCTGTGATCAGAGAGCCTTTGATGTTTGACAGCTTAAATGATGTATCTTGATGAATCGATATACAGTAATTTTCACTTCATGTGACACACTCTTTTGCTATTGAACACATTCTTGTTCAGGGCTGTTAGTGAATCTGCTGTCTATGTGCCAATGAATGTGTGTGTCTGTGTGTTTCCATTTTTCTTGACTTGCATTCCTACGCCTTGCATGTTTGGTGACAATGTCAGTGCACTTAAGCCGGCAAGCTTATCTCAAGTGCTTCAAGAGGCTCTTATCAGTTTTCTTTGTAATAACTGGATGAATTACTTTCAGCGGCGCACACACACACTCACTAACATACAAGCTGGCTGCACGCAGACACACACTCACTTGTTCACCCACACACCTCTAGCTGTATGCAAATCACTGTATGTGAATGTCGGCATTTTCTCACACACTTGCAAATGCGGTTTGACATAGCAGGAGAAAAAATGATGTGATATTTCAATTTAAATGTGTGCCGTTTGATCATTTGACACATGACACAAATGAGAAAACATTTGGATCTGCGATTCCCAGACGTATTGCATAACCTTTCACCTGCAGAGAAGATCGCGCTGCATTAATTGGAATAGGTGTGTGGTTCATCTGTGGTCTGGTTTGTTAAAGGCTGTTTGATTTGGCCCAGAGGCTTAATTCCAAACATAATGTGAGTCATGGAAGTTAGGTTTGTTCTCCTCTCTGTGTTATGCCCTAACTTCACCAATAGGTGGGGCTATATACATGAAACAGATGAGGTTGCTATGGTCAAATGCCCTCAAGCAGCAGGAAGAGCTAATCAAATTGCCAGTGTGTCTGTGTCAATTACAGGAGGTCAACTTCATAAGAGGAACAGGCCAAAATCATATTTGCACCTGTATTCTCCAAGCAGTTCCTGAACCAGAAGCAGAACAGAGACAGAGAGGCCAGAGAAGCTTTTTAGTATGGCAGTCAGACACTCTGGTATGTAATGATATGGAAATGGCGGGTTTCATAAGCACACATTCTTATGAGATATTAGCCATTTTTTAAATTCTTTAGATAAAGACTCCGTGCGGCTGCCTTGAGGGATGAGCTTTGCCATTTGTAGATCTTGGTGAGATGAATAGCGGAGTGAGGCTGATACTCTTACAGTGCCAAGCCACTATCTTATCACTTCCTTTTATCGGACTGATAAAGTAAATGACTTTGCTATAGGTGTGCAACTCTTCAAATTCATTATGAGCCCGCTCAGCCAGGCGACTATCGACATGGCTGGGAGTGTGTGATGAATGCAGGACTGTGAAATGTGTGTGTAGGCCACAGAAGTGACACACTCCCAAAGGGAGACTGATCGGAGATAAAGATATTTCTAGAGGTGCAAAGTGGAATAGGCACCAGTGGCTGCAGAATCCTTGAGCCTCCTCAAATTGAATGAAAATGCAAATTTTAAAGACTTGTTGAGGTTAATATAATGCTCAGGGAAGCTGGGATGTTAAACCAGTCATTTACATGTTTTTAATCAAGGAACTTGGAGGGAAACATGCATAAATGAGCAACAGGACTTATTTGTGTAGCATCTCGGGAGGGAAAGCATCACTTGTAGTTTAGTCAGGGTAAGAAAAGTTGGAGAGGAAAAAAACCCAGATTGGTTTCTGGCTTTCTAATTCAGTACCAATACTTAGTAGCACCCATGAGGGTGTTTTACCAGTACCAAGGGAGTGAGAACTGTAGTCACAGTTTGTCACAAAAAATGCACACATGAAAACACTAACGTCGCCCCTCTTTGAAAGCACACATACTCACCTCGGTGTTGTTTTCAAAGGTAGTTAGATCAGCAAAACAACTTAGTCAATGAACAAGGTTTGGAAATGTCCCAAGAGAAGCATCCATCTTCATGGTGAGTGGCGGCTCTGTCAATGATGAGCAGGGCAGTAATGCACTGGTATTTGGAGCCCAGGGAATGTGTGAGTGTGTGCATCTTCACCATCCAGACATTTGGCTCTCTAAACCGAGGGATGCTGTTATGGAGGATGTTGTTAAGTATAGCTGAATGGGACTGTGTTGCACCCCAATCAGAGCTCTGTCTCCTGTATTAACATTATGCGGAGCCTGATTGCTCTCCCGTTTCCTACCCCTCTACTTTGCCTGCTCTGCAACTTGTAGAGAAGGTATCTCTGTCTCTGTCTCCACTCTGCTGATAATGGTCCATAATCCCCGCTGAGCCGACCTGGCGGTATTGCCGAATTTACAGTAATAATGAGGACTAATAGAAGCAATATCCATCCATTTGACCACTAAATCAGAAATGTAGCTGAAGCAGGTGATTAATGTAGTGTTCCCCCCCAATTTTCTGAAGCATAAATGATGGAATAAGTCTCTTAGATCCAGATTAAGCTCCAGTATGAGCTCAAAATTCACGTCCATGTGGAATCCTTTTTGAAATACAGTCTCAAATCTTTCAGTTTGCCTCACATTTTGGCATTTTGCTGACTCCTGCCATCACTGAGAGTAAAAAAAAAAGGAAAAATTATTATAAAAATGGGATACTTGAGAATTAATTTTTAGCTGCATTGGAGAAATCCTGGAGGTAGCGGGGATTTGGTGCTTTGCACAAGAGCATAATAGAAGACATATGTTTATTAACACAAAACCTGAGGTTCAGTCTTTGAGCATTTACTAAATTACGGTAAATGTTTCATTTTTTAGGCACTTTAAGTTTCACTAAACTATAGGCAGAAAAAATATACTTCATGGAAGGACTGAATTCTTTTAAGAGCCACAGTAATACAGAGTAAAACTATTCAAGATTACATATAGTAAACAAATGTTTGGTATTGTTTTGATATTAATGAATGTATGCACTTAAGAATTTTGATTTTCAATTCAAATAATAAACTATAAAATAACATAGCTTTGTAAAAGAGGCCTCATTCCACAGTGGGAGCTTTGCTGTTGGTGCTGAAACATTTTGCTGAGTAAAAAATTCTAAAGTCAAGTCTTTTTTCTTCTTCTTCTTCTTCTTCTTCTTCTTCCAGCCGCTTCTTTAGAGGTCACCACAGTGGATCATCTGTCTCATCTAAGCCTATCCCCTGCATTCTCATACCAACGGTGTTCATGTGTTTTTTCATTACATCCATGAATCTTCTCTGTGGTCTTCTTCTTTTCCTTCTGCCTGGCAACTTCATCTTCAAAATCATTTCTCCAATATATGCACTATCCCTCCTCTACACCCCTACCTTTGTCTCCAAACTGCTCAACCCGAGCTTTCCTTCTGATATACTAATTTCTAATCCTGTCCATCCTGCTCACTTCCAGTGAAAATCTTCACTTCTTCAACTCTGCCACCTCCAGATCCACATAGCGTTCTATTGCCATTTCCAAACCATACAGCATATCAGTTCCCGCCAACATCTTGTAAACCAGGACCTTTCTTGTGACGAAGCCATTCTCACAATGAGGTATTTGGAATTATAGATAAGTGAAGGAATGGAGAACTTCTACCACTGCTAAGCTCTTGCCACTCATTATTACATCTTTCTGCCCAAAATGAGGGTCAACAAGTCCTAATTCAAATGAAACCTGCAATTCCCATCCCATAATGGATGCATAGTATACATTTGTAAACCTCTGCAGGAAAGTCTCTCTTGCTGATTATTTTCTTGGCCAGCACTCAGACAGCAGAAGCGCCGTGCCTGCAGCAGAATGTGCCCTGCAGTGTAGAAATCCTAGCCAGCCTTCTGCATTAGTGATGCCCCTCTGCCCTGTGGCTCCACTCAGGGTTAGGGAGGAGACAAACATGGCCATGGGTTCTGCACAACTGTCTGCAGGCCGCAGCCACATGGTCGCACTGTAGACGCTGATACTACCCAATGAGTGAGTGAATAGGAGACATTAGTGTAGAGGCAGACACATAAGTGGCACCAAGATGAGATCAATTAGACTGAGAGGAAGGTCATTAGGCTCTTATATGGCTAGTGGTCCAAGTGCGATGCTTGAATGCTGTGTTGTGTCAACTGTCAGTGCGCCTGTGTGTGTGAGTGTGTGTGTGTTCTGTTTTACTACGGCTGTTGGAGCAAATGCACGCGTAAACACCAATGATATACAGTCAAGCAGCACATCCTGAAATGAGTGTAAACTTGGCAGGGTCAAACCTGCTGTAATACCTTGTCGTGTTTGAGTCCCTGGCGCTGTGACATGGGGTGGTGAGTAATCACGCCGTGTCTGTGCATGCGTTGCCATTGATTTTGTCTCGGCTCCTAGCTCCCCCAATTACCTCCTACTCCAGGCTGCCAGTCCCTTTGCTGTCAGGGGGGAGGCTGGAGACTGGGGCCTCAGCGAGCTGTTTGTTTACACTGCTAATTGCTCCTGTTGTTTCCTTTCATTAGCCCAGGCTGAGCTATTGGACTGCCTCACACAACCAAGTGCTCTTAGCCTTCTGGTACCCTTGCCCATAGTAAATATTGGTGATGTATACAGCGCCTCCTAACATATGGCTGTAAACTGGAAATGATGGGCTCTCCTGGTGCAGTGGAGTGTTTGAAACAAAACCCCATGGAGCACTGTGCTGCTCCACTTGTGTCTGACTTACAGTGTGGTCTAACTGGAATGCAGAGTTGTCTTTATTGATGCAAAAAGAGACAGGGAAATCCTGCTTTGCTACACTCTGGATGACCCTTAAAGAAATTCAACAGAGTATACCTGCAGGAAATTATGTGACACATCGGTTGTTCATGCATTTATAATCACTCTGTATGTGTGTTTGCATATGTGCGTGTTGGTCTGGTATAATGATGTGTCTTCCTATTTGTTTGGCCTCTGTGAATTATGAATCAAAAGGCTGCATGCAGGAGTCGGTCCCTGTGTCTGCAGTGCCCCCTCCCTACACCAACCCACTCCTCTATCTGGATACCCCCCCCCCCATGCGCCTCACCCCCATGCACACACACGCACACACACACACACATACACACACACACAAGCTACCGTGCAGAAGCCCACAGCATCTCAGCACACACAGCCATGGCTCCTTAATGACTGCCATCCCTCTCTGTGCCACATTATTAATTAGCTCAATGATCCTTGCCGATGGGACCTGCACCGCAGATTAGAGCCCTCAGCACCCGCACCCCTGGCTGCTGCTGCTGCCTGTCCAGGATAGGTGAAGTGAAGCTGGGGGTAGGGAAATGTATGCATATGTATGTATGCTTCAACACAAAGCACGTGTTTTATAGTAAACATAAAATTCTTTTGTTTGTACCTTTGTAATGTTTGTGTGCTTATGTACATGTGTAGGCAGAAGGGGTCAGGAAAAATGCTACAAATTGTAAGTGAGCGCAGGGATTAATCATGTGACCATGGAGGAGGAGGAAGAAGGGTGGGTGCCACCTGGTCCAGCACTGTGTGCAGCATGTTCAGCTCCCCAGTGCACCACAACTCCCAGCACCACCATACTCAGCAGCATCACAAGATTCATGGACTGGTGTAGGTTCCCAGTGCCAGTGATCTTGGCTATATCCTGACTTGCACAATGCAATCTATCTAAAAACAGTCGACTTCATCGCAGTCCTTAGTCTTCTTGCCATGTATAATTGCAGAGGAGTTTTTCCTCTGTGTGTTCCCAAAAATCCAACTGTTCATCAAGGGCTTAGTCACTGTGGCATGCAAATGTGCATTAATATTTTTGTCAGGACAGAAAAAAAAAGAAAGAGGTGAGGGAAGAGGAAAAAAAAGAGATACAGCCTCTCCAGATGCTTCACAATTGCACAGAGCAAATGAACATAAATGTCACTGTCAAGCTGAAATGAAGAAAAAATGTGTCACGGCAGCAAACTGTGCTGGAGTTGGAGGACAGCAGGACATGTTTTGCATATGAAGAGGTGAATGCCCAAGGAGAGACAAGGAGGCTCTGCACCTGTAACAAATGACTGCCCACAATTACCCCCCACCACCACACCCCAAAAGCCCACCCCCTTCCAAATGGAAAAAAAAAAAGTGGAGGGAGTAAAGAGTAGATATGATGTTTTGTATGACAGACTTATTCTTGCTGAGTAAAAAGAATACTTTTGAATTTGGGGATAACATTATCCAACTCACTTAAATAGTACAGACTCTTGACTCTACATTCATATGTTTGGACCACCAGTGGAGCATCATCCTTCAGCTATGCGTGTTTCTTGCAGTGCTGCTTTGCCTCTGCCCACAGCTTGTGCCTTAGTAACTGTGCACATTACGGGGTACGAAGCACTAAAGTCAATGAAGAGTTTGGGCATACGTGAGGATAGATATGCGGGGCATGTAGTCGCTCCAAGGTGACAGTGAGGTGTGTTGTGATTATTGACTGTGTGACCTCGCACTGACCCCGGCTGTGAGCGAGTAAAGGGCAGGGAGTTAGTGTGTGCCGCACCGCCTGTCATGCCCGTCAATACACTGATGAATGGAGCTGGCGGTTATTAAAGCAGAATTAGAGCGGGGGGGGGGGGGGGGGGGGGGGGGGGGGGAAAGAGGGGGGGGAGGGGGGGGGGGGGGGGGGGGGG
>VUQK01007501.1:1178-28049 GCA_015106715.1 Bujurquina vittata | reverse complement strand
GTTGACCAAAGGTGATGTTTTGCTGAATTATGGTAAGCTGGATAAAAACTTAGACTGCAACTGTGCCATTTCCTGACTGTGCTATTGTTGTCTTGAGCTATACAGGATTATTAATTTAATTGTCACAGTGACATGATGGTGTTGTAGCTGTGTCACAAGTTTTGTTTAGTGAAACATTTTCTTTGGTACTGGAGGTTTTTTTTTTTTGAGCTGCCAATTGCTCTGTAAATAAAGATGTACCTGAGGCTACTAATGACATGGAATTATGTTTTTTGTGCCAATCAAGTACAACAGAAGCAAGAAAAATGGCAAAGCCATTCAGAGCTTGTATCAGAGGATATCTACTCTAAATGGTCACAGCTGGCAGAAAAAGAGAAAGCGATGACAAAAGTGAATGAATGCTCTAAAAGTCTCTAGTTTCCCAGCAGTCGCATTAATTTTAACTGCAAAAAATGAAGCCGTATATTTCATTTGTACAGCTACTTTTTTGCAGTAAGCACAAGCATGTGACTGTGATTAGTGACTTCTTTACTGCTTGTGTTTATCAGGTATCCCTCCATGTGAAGTTGAGCTGTGATCCATGTTTCTGTTATTACCGTGTTATACTACAGATAGATTGTAAATGTTGCATGTGAGCTTAATAAATATTAAATTATATATTTTTAAACTTTATTTTACTACTAATTTGCCAACTTCATTAACTTCAGTGAACATGGGCTTGCTGGACACTTTCTTATTTACACTAGTACTACTAGTACTGGATTGGACTTTTCATGCCATAGCTTTGACAAGGGGCTGGAAAATCTTTGGTCCATATTGGCATGATAGCAGCACAGAGTTGCTGCAGTTTTTTCAGTTCCATGATGTGAATCTCCCACCACATCCCAGAGGGGCTGTATTGGATTGAAATCTGGTGACTGTGGAGTACAGTGAACTCATTTTCATGTTCATGATACCAGCATGAGATGATTCGAGCTTTGTGACACGGTGTGTTATCCTGCTGGAAGCTATCACAAGATGGCTACACTGTGATCATAAAGGGGTGGACATGGTCAGCAACAATACTCAGGCTGTGGTGTTTAAATGACATTCAGTTGGCGAAAGGGGTGAAAGGTGTGGCAAAAAAATACCCCCCACCAGCAGTGCCCTTAACTGTTGACATAAGGAGCCATGCTTTCATGTTGTTTATGCCAAATTCTGACCCTACCATCTGAACATTGCAGCAGAAGTTGAGACTCATCAGACCAGGCAATCTTTTTTCAGTTGTCTGCTGCCCAGTTTTAGTGAGCCTGAGTGAACTGTAGCTTCAGTTTCCTGTTCTTAGCTGACAGGAGTGGCACCCGGCATGGCCTTCTCCTGCTGTAGACCGCCTGCTTCATGGTTTGCATTGTTTCACATTCAGACATAATCTTTCCTAAAGATGGTTGTGTGATAAAACCCCAGTAGATCATCTGTTCTTGAAATACTCAAACCAACAATAATGAAGTGCTCTAAGTCACTTTGTAAATGAAGATGTATTTGAGGCTAATCTTCAGGTCATGTCATTAGCTAATTATATATAGGCATTAACAAGCAGATGAAAAGGCGTACCTAATAAAATGTGTATCGTGTACAGTCTAATAACCTAAAAACAGTGTTAAAGACTGCTTTCCTTCCCAAAGACAAAATAAAAGATTTTATTTTATTTTCTTTTAAACCTTGGCTGGGTGCACTTTTTAAAGCCTGTATTTAGAGGAGCCAACAGCAAATATAATCGTTGCTAAAATGAAGGCGGCACATTGAACAGATAATTCTATTTCATCTTTGACCTGCAGAAACTGAAACTTTTTTTTATTAATCGGTTTAGCCAAAATATTTTTGACAAATATCATTACAGTTTCTTACCTTCATAGTTCCTTGCATTCATAGTGCCAACCTCGAAAGAGGTTTTTTTTTATTTTTATTTCTTTCCCTTTTTTAACCTTTCAGGTGCTTTGAGAAGCTTCAACCTCTGTGCCCGTCTCAGGCAACCTTGGTTGATCCTGTAATGAATTTAGCCAGGAGCAATAACGGTGCCAATCAATAGCAATCCGTGGTATGTCATTGACAGGTTAGACACTGTAATGTTTGGCCATGGCGGCTAGTCAAAGGAATCAAAGGAAGTGCAGCAGTTGTTATTCAACACTTCAGACAAGTAGACACATACTGCCAACCTCACCCCCACTGACATCTACAGCAACAGAGAAAGTTCTGTACAAATAAAATTCATTGATCATCCAGAAATAGGTTCTTTAATGCCATATATCATGGCAAAGTCACACAAGTGACCTATATCATTTGAAGTACTCACACAATGAGCACAAGTTCCACTATGAGCATGTGTGCACATAAACTTTAAAAAAAAAATAACTAAACGGTTTAATCAACGATACACAAAACCTTCCCACCAGTAAAATGTTGTTAAATTTTATGTAATTATATCTGTTTTATTAAGCAATGCATCAAGAGCAATCGCAGACTAAAAGCCAGTGCTGCCTTTAAGGTTCTTTGTTTTCCATTTTGAAGCCTTAGCAGTTCATGTATAGCAGCTTGTCCTCTGTAAATTTGTTGTTGACAGCTTACAGTGTACATACAACATGCAGTGTCATAAAAGAATATCTGAATGAAACTATCATAAAACATTTATACCTGTTGAGGCCTCCAGTGACTTGGTGTGATGGTCAGACAAAGGCTAAAAGCCAAACTCCTCCGCAAGCTCCCTGCTTGGTTTTTCCATAACAAAGCCATCAGACACATTTGCAAGGTAGGTTATGTCATGTTCCTTTTACAAAGCAATACCCTCCAGCTAGGGGACTCTAAGGGATTGGAATTTTAGTTCCCTTCATCATTTGTATGTGTCGAGGTGCCCTCTGTGGCAAATTGCAATTCCACATCCCATAAGGTCAGCACTCATACTTCCTCCTTGTTTTTCTTTCTTTGGGGGGGGAAATGACACTCAATAAGGGCAGACTGGTGCAATGGAAGAGAAAGGCCTTAATCCCTTGTGTAAGTTCCGGTCACTAAGATATACTATTAGTTTGGAGTCTCAGTTCTCTTCACAGGAAGACAAAATTCAAATGACCCAAACGAGGACAAAAAATAAATTGCGCTTGTAAAAAGTAAAAGTATTCTGTGCAGTACTCCACATTCACATCAAAGAAAAATGTGTGTGTGTGCAGATATATATATATATATATATATATATACATATATACACATACATACACACTGTATTTTTAAGTAATTAGCCTGTTAGCTATGGATTATAATTGCTATATGAAGATATTAACCTGGCTAAGCATCACGTCAGAACAAATATCGTAACTCACCAACATGTGTTTATGCAGAAACCTGTAAATCCCTCTCAGGCATTAATAGGGTCAAAGATAAAGTGTAATGGAATTCTATTATCGCTTTGACTGGCTCTGGTCAGAAACTCCATTCTGCCTAAAGGTTAAATCTGTCCCCCAAAAATCTGGTCAATTGGCTTGTCTTTCTTTCTCTTATCTTTTTATCCTCTGTCTGCTTTCATGTATTTTTTTTCAGTTTCTCTCATTTGTTCTTCCTTCACTCATTGACTCTTTCTCTTTGTTATTCCCTCACACTTTTCTTGCTTTCTCTTCTGGTTGGGGAGGCATGAATGCGGGCGGCAGATGGCTGGGATGTTTCACGTCTCAGAGGGATCGTGCTTGTCTGATTCCCCCACCTCTCTCTCCCTGCCAGGAGGTCAGCAAGGTGGGCTGAAGAGTAATTGGCAACTGGCAGGGATAGAGCTGACACAAGGGCTGTTCGGGGTGGCATTAATTGACAATTGTAAATAACAAATGGAGCTGATGATTCAAATTACCTGTCCACATGATTCCCCTCATTAATTGTGTCCTGAAACGTGACCCAACATAACAAATGATATTTAAAATTTTTGCCCCCCCCCTCCCCAGCTGGCAGAGGAATGAGTCAGGGGGAGAGCGTGGAAAAGAGAGGGAGACAAAAAGTGGAAGTGTGAGAAAGAGCGAACGAGAGAGAAAGAAACACATCAAGGAACAGATTGTTAATATCAGCCGTTTCATCTGGCCGATTGTGAAATAAATGGCAATGGGGCTTGCAGTAACATGGTGCGACACGCCGTGGCATCTAATGGGACGAGCAGCTTTCCACCAGCAGAGACCTAATGAAGTGCGACATCGTTTTTCACCCCACGACCACGACAATGTCAAGGTGCTGCGACTTTGCCATTTGTGAAATGATGGTGGCAGGACATCACCTGCTCAGCTGATGGCATGTGTGGACCAGCCGGGCATCAGACCCCCAAACAACACTTGAATGGCTTTGGAAATCAGGCATCAATACCATCCATCGACCTTCTGTTGACCATGAAAAAGACACCGCAGCCTCCACTTGTCCGTGTTGTTTGACCACATACCCACAGGAAAACACAACTCAGATGGGAGACACGGGAGGCGACCTTGTCGTACACAGTGCACTGGGACATGTTTCTATTATTACAGGTCTGGTGGCAGTCATGCACCAGAACACAAAGCATGTTTTATGGGAGGGGTTTTGACTGATGATGGGGGGGAGGCTGCAGAAAGGCTGCAGTGACATTTGATTTACTGGTTTCTCACTGCACTATAATGAGGAGTAATTCTGTCTTGACACCCCTTCGTCTCCCATTCCTCCCTTTCCTCCATTCTTATCTTCCTCCCACTTTACCTTTGCCTGTGGCAACCCCTCTTCTTTAGTGTGGCTTGTCACAGTTTTAAGACTTACCCTCAGCTTGCTACTAAGTTTTAGTGCTCCTTCTCTAGGCAAGAAAAACCTGACATGTGTCTTATTAACCAGAAGGATTCTGCATGTATCTTCATTAATAGGCTATTAAGAAGACATGCAAATATGAAAAAGTGACTTCTCCTAACCAATATCCGCCAAGGAGATTAAAGATAACTCAGATGATTTATATTTCAGAGAAGTTGTAATGTTATTTTGTGCAAGTTCAAAAGCCAAGCCAATCATTTGCTGGAATGAATAATTCACTTAAATTGTTGCCTCTGCTTGTACATTTTCCACCAGACCACAAAATTTGCCTTTTCCATTTGTATTAGCTACCTAAGTAAGGATTCATACTGGTTCTCCATGTTTAGGCTGTAAAAATGGTGTCTGGCAGCCATCACTTTTTACCTTCTTCCATCGGTTCAGCAGAATGGCAGCTGGTCTAACACAGTGGCTTTCCGGGAAGATAAATAACTATTCAAACAGCTTTTCACTCAAACTGATGATCACAGGGGAATTTCAGGCAGAATTTGCTAAAATAAATGCTGTAAAACCATCTACACAAACAACATACAGCTCCAAGGACTGTCAGTGAATCAGGAGAAGGAACTGGTAAACATGAAAGAAAAGAGACAAACACATGCAAAAATAAACACAAACCAGATCTATTAACAGTGGCCGTGTAATAGCGGGTCATGATTATAACTGTCAGGTATGATCAGTCAGCTGTCTGAGAAACAGAGTTAATCAGAGAGAGCTCAAAGAGTGTGAGAGTTCAAAGGGGCCGTAGAGCCAGTGTGTTGTATGCGATTAATGAAAAGAACTGCATCAGAGTTTCAAAGCTTTGCTGCTGTTGTTTTTTCTCCTTCATATCGGTTTGCTATCCCACTAGAGTGCAGGAGTCAACTGTAATTTTTCTCCTGCAGATAAATTCAAAATGGAAACAGACATGTCTCTCTCTTTCTTTCCCTTTTCCACTCTCTCACTTACTCTCCCCATTCCAGGTCTTAATTAGCCATAGCAAAAGCAAACAAGCCATGCCCTCCACTCAATGCATCTACCTGATAATGCCATTAAAAGCCAAAAGTCTCCTCAATCCTTTTGTAGAACTGTTTTTTTCCCTAAAACGTTCATCCTCCCATATCTGTTTTTGGTTTAATTTAATACCAGCACACCCACCCATTATCTTTATGGCGTGGAACCAACATAGGCCCACGAAACCTATGACACTTCTGTGCTCATTAAAACTTCCCACTGTGTTTCTTGATGAATGTGCATCAGAGTTTCAGCACTCGGGCTCTGAATAATGTCAGTGTGTTTAACTCACCTGGCATTTCCACACTCACCCCAAAAACTAATTAAACAATGGCAACTTTTCAAAATAAATGCATTTTCACCACATTTCACATTCAAACAATTTTAAAGGACGGTTTATAATGTTTCCTAAAAATGTAAATGCATTAGTCTACAAATCTGAATCTAAATTCTAAAAATAAAATACAATTCCAAAACCCAAACATTTAATTTCTTCGCACACTCAAACTAAATGTCATAATTCTAACTCTAATACAAGAGGCTCTTTATTGTGATTGCTGATCATGAATTTGTCAGGAAATCATGTCAACGTGTTTGCCAGTAATTGATATGCAACATTAAAAAGACAGCAAATTCAGCCAAAGGAGGGCAAGAGCAGGAGTGCTATTAGATGTAGGACACAATCAGTTTTAAAGAGTGAACTATAAATGATACAATCCTATTAAAAAAATATTTAAAGAACTGTTGCTTTTAAGCTTTTGCTTGAAGAACAAGAAGCCATTTTTTAAACCCCCAAAAAAGACTCTCATAGAGGCTCATTTCTTCAACTGAAAGTGAGTCAGTTCATGCACTTTATGGATTTGGGTCTAAAGATAAAGGCAGTGTGAAGTCTTGATATTTCAGAATAATCTTTTCTCCCACAGGTGGCTCAGATCCCTGTGGCACAAACCTAACCCCTTTTCAACCAGATGATAAACATTTCAGGAAGAGAAATCAATCAGTATATGAAAAGCTGTAGAGCTCTTTATGACTTTAAATTAAAAACGATGAAGGGGGAAAAAAACCCTGAGGTGAAACTAACACCAGAATATGGTTTGAGCAGGTATGGGAAACATAACATTGGACAATTAACAAAGTAAATCTAATATGCCAACTTTCTGAAACAAAAGGCACAATGCTTTAAGTCTCTTTTGAAAATGATGTCCGAGTGATTTTTACATTCATTAATAATGCAAGAAATCAGGAAGTGATAGAGATTGGATATTAATAGTTAATAACGAAAAAAGAAAGGCCAGTTTGAAAATGATCACAGGAACAGTGATATACTATATAACTTATTCTTTACACGTTTCACTTAATTCCACAATAAGAATACATTAAACATGTGACAAACAATTTCAGCCCGTCTGAACACAGTGCTGTACACCCATGATTTTTTATGGCTATATATAAGATTCCCCTCAGCATCTCTTTACGGTCATTAAACAGCTTGCATGTGCAGGTCACACAGGAGCTTTCCCCTCTGTCACTCTTCTTGCCATCCAGACAGCGCTGTTTTATTACAGTTACTAGAGCGCGAGCTAAAGGAGAGCGCGGGGAACAGTCCATCCACCTTGTGTCTCCTTTGCTTGGTTCATGTGGAGCAGGTGAAGGTCAGTCTGAAGCTGAGGGGATATCAAAGCCACTGTGTCTGTTAGACCTCTGTCACTTTATGTTCCCTTTCAGTGAAGTCTCTCTCTCCTCCCTCTTCTTTCTATCCAGGCTTTCATTCTGACCTAGCTATCCTTTCTCCTTACCCCTTCCCTCTCTTTCTGTGTCTTTCTCACTCTCAGCATGCCAACTTCCCCCTCGCTATTTTTTTTTTAGCCCTTCCTTCCGCTTTGTGTGTGTTTTCTGATTCAACATAGCCTCAATGCCCCAATGTTCATCTGCAGCCTCAATGCAAGTCACTTTCATTTTCCTGTGGCGCAGACAGTTGAAGTGCTGTCTCGAGATACTAACATTCAGCGAGTCCCATGCAGCCTGCACATCTGCAAAGCCTCGACTATGCAGCACACACCACCTGTACCAAGGGAGGAATAGTGATATTTTTCACTGGTGTAGATATCGCCAGCATGATCAGTGCTGATATCTAACACTGAACCCTGATCCTAAAGACATACATAAAAAGAATCACGAGAGGAAATTAGGCAATGCATTACAAATGATGGAGTTTGTTTGCTGCCTTGCATTTAGCTGAGGAAATGTGCTCAAAAATAATAAGAGTGCAATACGATGTCAAAGCACTAGTGTAGTGTGATTTTGATTTTTTTATTTATTTTTTGCATACAAGCAGCAAATGGATTCTGCTTGGATAATTACATTTGTAAGTTTTAAGCTTAAACCAATTAAAATGTATTATTAATTTTAATTAATGTTATACATGATAGCAAATACACACGCTCTTGAACACTGCTGTGTGAGCAGAGCCAGGTTTCCCAACAACGCGGGTGCTGGAAAAGCCACTGCAAAAGTGGTTATAGGTTGAATCACTGTTGCATAATATTACTTTAAGATTTTTTTCAACCATCCAGGTTCACTAAGTGTACCTTTTCATTTATTACAATGACCATAGGGCAGTGGTGCCAGGGAAAGAGAGAGTTTCTGTCATATACACACCTGGCAGCTGCCTTTACAGCTATGTGTTTGTACTGTTGGCCACAGAGCATATCAACTGCAGCAGTTTGGGTTTAGAGGTTTGCTCTGAGAGAGTATTTTATGGGGCTTTGAAGGGCACTTTCTTCCCAGCAGTTTTAGGGATTTGACTGCTGAGCGGTCTGCTAGTCACAAGATTTCACAAAATCATGACAAATTCACATTCAGACACGCAGTTGGCTGCGACTTGATGGGAATTCCAACAGGCCTGCACATGTGCAGTCTTGTACATATTCAAAAACACAGTTGAACAACTTAACATGCTCGAACTTTGAAGAGACATAACACAATAAACACCGTCTTGCTGTGAAGCTGTACAGTCCACACAGCATAGTGTCAGTGCAAACATTCTAGTAAAGACAGTTTTTCCCCCAAAAGTGACAAATGTTTCTTATGTCACTATCAAAGTTATTTTGACCATGTAACAATCTTTACTGTGCAAGTAAACCTCTAAAACAGAACTATTATACTCATTTTCAAGTGTTTATTTTTATTCTGTGACCTTAGTAGATTAGCTTTGCAGTTGCAACAGTTCAAAAATGAATCTTATATTGCAGCTCCCCTCCATCCCTTTAAGCCAACTTTCTTCTGATTGGGTGCCCTTCAAAAACAAAAGATTTGAACAGCAGATGGGTTGAGTATTTCTGCTCACATCCAAATCTGTGTGCCTGCAATAATACAATACATAGCCAAAATAGAAAGAAAATCCCTGAAACCAAATGGTAAGAGCAATCTGGAGCATCAACTTTTCTACCCATTAAGATTGAAGCAGATTGACCAGATTGCACAGAACATGCAAGGATTTATTTGTCAGATAGCATCATATCCAGTCTCAAGGCTGGACAAACCAGTGGAGAGCATGAGCTGTAATGTAAAGTACATTTATTTTACATAAAAGGGCACATTTTTACAAAGACAAAAAAAAAGCAAAACAAAAAAAACAAAAACACAAAAACAGCATGGAAGCCAAGGGAGAGCGAAGGACTGGCTGACTTCCAACACCTTACATAGTGGAGCCAGACCAGGTGAACTGAATCTCCCTGACAACCCGAGCTACTGCAGAGAGAGGCGTGCCCAGACAGGGCTGGCACAGTAAGTAAAATAAATAATGAGTGTGGCCTGGCACTAAGAATTATGAACCAAATTACCATATTTTCCATCTGCAAATTTTGGTCTTCGTTTTTTTGGTTGTGTGCTCTCTGGACCGTCCAGGTCTAGAACAGAAACATTTCCCTAAAGAAAACTGATGTCCTTGTGAGGGAGGTCTGTAATTGCCACAAGCACACAAAAAGCACCTCTGATTAAATGAGCACGGGCGAGAAAACATATGTTGCACCAGGCCTGGGAGAACCGTCTCACAGAAAACGGCTGAATGGCACTGCGCACAGAACCAAACTAAAGCACCATGGAGCCACAGAGGGCTGTGACAGAGGCCATTCACAAGCCAGCCTCTGCCATGCGCAGTGATTCAATGTACATTTTTTCTTTGTGTTTTATTTTAGATGCCAGGGCCATTAGAAGTCACATGAAAGTAAAATATCAAGAAAAGTAAAGATGTGTTTTATATGATCATAAAACGGCTTTCCAATTCACAGGTTTTTCAAATTATTTTTTCCCCCTAAGAATACCGAATTGACAATGAGTTACGCGTTGCCACGACAATCATTGTTTCTCACCTGATGTTCCCTGTTCATCCTATATGCCAAGATTAGATCATTAGCATATATGCATTGCCTTTAGAACCCTCTAGAGAAAGTTAGAATATGACTGTTGCATGTGATTTAATCTAAGAAGGTGGGTAATACAAGGGCAAACCTGAAAGTCTGTAACTCCAGAAATCCCACAAGAGGCACATTACCATCAGATCAGTGCCTCACACAGATTAGCTAAATTTGGAATAATTTAACAAATACACTCTAGATCATGTGTATGAACAAATTAGCTCATTTTACTCACTCTGTTTTTATCTGATTGATTGCTGGCTGGTATTAAGTATCCTCATTCCTATTAACCACTGCTGAATGGGCTGAGTCGTTTATTCCCCGTGCTTGACTGCTTAACCGAAATAAAGCTTGGGATAATTGCTATAGGAGTGTATGGGGGTGGCAAATTGAGGTTGTGCTGTGCCCTACAGCCTATTTATAGGTGTTCAACCAACTGCTTTATGAAGTAAAGTAAGAAAGGTAGCATGTGCTGTAGTGTGGGTACTAATATGTGGGTGGATAGCTGAAAATACGGGGGTGTAAATAAATGTGGGCGCACGCCGTCACTGCGTGAACACGGATACAGGTGCGCCTGTGTGTAATTGCACGCTTTTGTGTCTGCGGCTTTTGTGTTTTTATGCTGCACAGACGTTACAAGGTCATATTTCTCAAAGCTACATGACGACTTAACTGCCTTTGTTCATCCGCAGGCTATAATGGACATTTGTTTGACATTCTTCAAGGGTATGAAAAAAAGGAGGGGGAAAAAGAAAGTACATTTAGAAAAATTAAAATCATAGATTGTAGCTCATCCAAAATTTTCAGGTTTTTGCATCAGCTCACGAACCTGTCCGTTCGAGTGAGCAGGTAGGTTATGTTTGGGGTTTTGCAAATCAATATGTCATTTTACATTTGTGCGCAGACCAAGGCTAATCTTCAATCTGTTGAAGCTGAAAGGCAGCAGCAAAGGTGAAATTTCATTGTATACACTCAGTAGTTTATGAGTTAGACCGAGTTTCTTTCATAGGTTATCAGGAAAGTTGTGCTACACAATTAAGGCAATATAACTTTTTCAAATAAAAGTCTATTAAAGTTGATATCTCTGCTTCAGTAACCATAGTAGCTGCAGTTAATACAAATGTAATATAACTTGACCACCTTGACTCTGCGTGGTTAGCGGCATTATGTAAGCAAAGAAGTAGATGTGTCTCCACATTACACAAAAGACACATTCCAGGTTCTCCAAGTGACCCCACGTGGCTCTGATGACAAACACCCACTCACACTTCACTTCTGCCTGAACTCTACCTGACACAGACACACAAAGAAAGAACTGCCTGCACCTAAGCAGAGACATCAGCCTTGCCATACAAATCACAAATTCTCTCTCATTCCCAGGGCATCATATGCTATCATTTTGTCAAAGCCACTGGCTTTTTGGGACATAGGCCCAGAGAGGGTTTTTTGGCACTGATGCAGTGATACATATTGGACACCTAGATCAAACACTCCCGTTTGAAAGAGGGTGGATCAAAGATTCCATAACAAGGCAAGCAGGGTAACAGACAAAGTGCAAATAAGGAGAAATATTCGGTTATAATCTGGATCGATTGCAGTGACTGTAAGCCAGCAGACCACACTTCCTGTCCTGTTTTATTGTGCTTATTGTCATTTGTCTTCACTCATTGTACTTTCATTTACTGTCTTGTCAGATTTAGGAAAATGATAACCAGTGAATATTAAAATGGGTTCTGCCAAAGTGTCCATATGTGACAAGAGTGAGTCTCCCAAACCTTGAATCGCTAACTTCACTTTCTTCTTCAACTTTCTACTCTGATCACACTAAAGCAAATTACTAAAAATGACCAGAGTAATACTCAAGTGTGATTTTTTTTTTGGTGATGCATTTTACATGCCTAGTTCAATTTGAACATCTGGCTTTTGGCTACTTCACTCGGGCAATTCTGGGGTTTCATGAATACTATAAATATTTCTTTTCTGCTGATGTATATGACCTGCTGATGACACTAAATGAAAACACAATTTGTTTTAAAATTGATTCATCATTTTACTCTGGCCCAAAATGAGCAAACTGACTAATGCAGGATTGTTGTTGGGAGCTTTAAAGTCTATGAACGCACACGCACAAAAACACAGCTGTATCCAGATTCACACACCAAATAAAATCAAGCATCATCTGAATGCGTGCAAATATCTGCCCGAGTATCTCAGTAAGACCCCTGTAAGACTGGTCGACTGAAACAGCACTGAAAGTGACTGTTCAGCTGTTAATTGATCAAGCAGCTCCCATGGGGACATATGTGTGAACAAAATGAACAA
Source organism: Bujurquina vittata (assembly GCA_015106715.1). Taxonomy (NCBI): domain Eukaryota; kingdom Metazoa; phylum Chordata; class Actinopteri; order Cichliformes; family Cichlidae; genus Bujurquina; species Bujurquina vittata. The sequence continues at coordinate 15,492 of VUQK01007501.1, read as the reverse complement.
CTCCATTATTCAAGCCTCCTGAAATGTTGAAACAAATAGCTGTGTAACAGGCACTGTGTTGTCAAAGCAATAATATATGAGAATGGGAATTATATTTCTGAGTAGACAGCAGACAGAAGGGCATTGAAGCATTAAGTGCAGTTAGTGCTTAAAATAATGCATTATTACCTCGATAGAAAGTTTAGGTGACTGAGATAGGAAATCAAAATAACTATGCAATCCATATTGTATTTCTACCACAGACACGAACATCAAAAACAGAGCAGTTTCCTAAGTTTCTATTTGGCAGGGAATGTATAATATACTGTGTTCCTCCTAAACTGTCAGGGCATGGAACCCCATTTAGGATTAAAGTTTAATGGGGCTTTTGGGGCCGAATCTGTTCTCAACAAGGCTGTTTCCTAGCTGAGCCAAAGCTCCCCCAGCTAAAACTGCAGGTTATTATGCATGGCTGTCAATTTTATTTAGCCTCCGGTTAAAAACTTCAAAAATGGACATGATGCCTTCTAGTTTATGTTTTGCCCTGTCCATTCACATGCTGGTGTTTATTTACCCAATACAGGACACCAGTGTGTGTCTTGGTGGAGATAAGGAGTAATCTGGAGGATACACATTTGGGAGAAATCATTAATGTGCTAGTGATGGTCCATGGCTCAATTCATATTTCATTATGCCCACTCCATGACTGGCATTTTCAAGTTGGGTATATGAAAGACTGCACGGAGGGGCACACCATCCTTCTGTTCCACAATTTTCTAAACCCCCAACCTGAAGCCCCAAGAAGTGTTTCCAAGAAATCATTGTTTAAGGCGCTAATTTCAGTGGCAAGCCTTGAAAATCTTATCAGGGTCTGCTGTTATTTGACATGGCCTTGGGCACTGAATATTTAAACAAATCTTCTCCCTGCTGCCCTTAGACAAGAAATGTGTGAATAAAAAGCATGAGTGGCTCCAACCAAATTAATTTTTATCTTCTTTCCTGTTGAATGTTAGCTGTCCTCAGAAAATATCAGGCCAACATTGTCTTTCCATTATCTTAGTACTGCCTGCAAGTGAGTGTGATATACTGGCTATTATAGACGCTTTTGAAAAATAAAATTAGCACATAGTGTGGGGAAATATTAAAATTGATAATATGGTCCATGGAAGGCACCCACAATTTGGATTTAATAGGTGAAGAATGATTGATTGATTGACAATTATAAGTAAATGCTACAGCAGTTGTATTTTGGTAGTTCTGATGACGTAAGTTGGTACAGACTTTTACCTGGAAAAGCAGCACAAACATTTTTCAAACCTCCAGACATTTAACTTCTGACAACCAAAATCATGTTTGCATAAAAAAAACAAAAACTTACTGTCTTGAATTGCTCTTGTTGCCAATAAATGTAAGATCATTTTTAACATCTGAATGAAGCACAGAGGATGACACACTTAGAATGGCTAAGTATTTGAGTGATTTCAGACATAAAACTTCTCTTCGGCACTGGTTGTATTGCTCAGGGCATAGCTATTTAGTTTAATATGCACAGCGTAAAACATGGTCTCAGACTTTATCACCTTCAAACTCTCAGCACCAAAATGCAGTGTGATGTTGAAAAATTAACACCAAAAAAAATAAAAAGTAAAAAAATGCATACCTGCGAGTAAAGACAGTGACATATTATAGACACATTTTTAAGATAGTCACAGGAATGCAGATGGTAATTTTATCTGAAATGTGCGATATGTAATGTAAATGTTGCCATTTATTATATTAAGACATAAATTATATGTTTGATGAAATACTGATGCACTGTCACTACACAGGAGCTCTGAGGCCTCATCTGTAGCGGGGCTTTAATGCAGTCTTACCAAATCAAAAGGATAATATGCAACATGAAAATTTTTACCAAAAATAAAAAAAAAAAAGTCTTCACAATCTCCTTTTATCTGAAGAACTGAGCATGAACTGAAAACAGCGAAAATGTTTAAGCATTGTTGAGCACCCACCTCGGCAGTATTAGTGCCAACATGTTGGCATAATTTCAGTGATAGAGTGTCTTTCAGAGTTGCTTGAGAGACAATATTCTACAAAGGAGAAACTGAGATTGTCCAGCCCAGACCATGAGGCAGGAGTTTGTCACCTTGTGAAAGGTGCAGAGAGTAGAATTGGGCTAGTAAAAATAAGAAGTGACAGGATATTGATTTGCTTATCGCTGCTGTGCAGACACACAGATGTGAAGGGCAAGAGAAGGGGGGTGTGTGGTGGGGTGGCAGTGGTTATCAGGCTTTCACGTCTGATAGGGAAACAGAAAAAGGAAAAAAGAGAGATTTATCAGCTGATTGCTTCGCCTCAATTTTTGTTCCACTTTCTTCATGTGCTTTACAGTAAAAGGCACACACTTTTTGAAAGTAAATTAAAAAAAAATCTCCCAGATTATTTGGTCATTTAAGTGGATGGTGCTATCTAAAATACTTATTGATGTGGCACATCAATATTTCATGTACTGTAATTGCAAAACACAGATACACATGTTAATTAAATTACTTGGTACAATCACAGTATGAAGTTGACAAACCCAATTTCATGGTGTTTCAAGTAACTAGTACTTTAAGATTAGATTTTTATGTATGGTATAGTGTGCACAGCCGATACTTTCCAGTACTTATATTAAGTGCATAGATAAAATGAAGCTGAATTCTCTTCTTTAGTTATATGCAAAATGGGGGTTATGATTATGTGTGCATGGAAATATTCTTGTGGCTATAAAAGCATTGCATCTTCATAGGAATTTTTAAAAAGGCATAATGAGAACAGAAAAAAAAATAGAAGAGATTTTTTTTTAGAAGTACTGAAAACAAGAGATGGGGCAATATGATTCATTTTGGAGAGGGAATGGTGCAATTTGATTAAAAATCTACATACATAGCTGCTGAATTAGCACTGCTGCTGAAATGATTAACACATGATTTAAATATTAATCATGTGTTAATATTTTGGTTAGAACAGCTGACAGCAAAATATGATAAAAGGAAATTTTTTAAGTCATTCCACAGTCTGCAATTTAATCTGGAAGACCAGTTGCTCTGAAAATCTGGCAAAGAAAGACAGATTAACATAAACGTCAGGAAAAAGTTGTGAACCAACTTGAAATAAATGCTGTTGTTAATCAGGCCAAACTTTGTTGGAACTGCGTATTGCTCATTCACACTTTTGTTTCAGTCTCATTTCAGTTGCATGTAGAGCTGCAAGGTTGACTGTTAGGATACCAGACAATCACCCCTTTCTAATAACAAATAAAAACACATCATTATGGCAAATTATCTCATCGTCAGCTGCATCATGCGATTTGGCAAAGATTTTTTAGTTTGATGCCCTTCCTGATGTAACCTTCCCATTTTCCGGGCTTGGGACCAGCATTGGTGTACACTAGCTTGTGCCTCCTCCCACCAGAATACCCCAACCTCCAACCTTGGCTGGTTTCTGATGGAATATGATGTTCACAGACAACAGGGTGATGTGGGAGATGGAAGAGCCTGGAGCCTGGAAAGGTAGAGGTATATGAAGAAGAAGAAGACTGAAAGTCAGTAGAAGCAAGACAGAATACACGTGTGAATGAGAGTGAGGCAGGTGGAAAGGTGAAGATGGCACAGTGATGGTGGCACTGACAAGAAAACAGGGGCCGATGCTGCAGGTAACGGAGTTGAAGATGCAAGATTTTTCGCTGGGAGTGAACAGGAGGATCAGGATTAGAAATGAGTCTATCAGAGGGGCAGTTCAACATGAATGGTTTGGAGACAAAGTAAGAGAGGCGAGGCTGAGGTGGTTTGGACTTGTGGATATAGTGCTGTGAAAAAGTCACATCAGACAAAGATAATCTGAGTAAATACAAAATGCAGGTTTTTTTTTTAAATGATGAGGTCATTTCTTAAGGGGAAAAAAGTTTAATATCTAATATAAAAATTGTTTGATGATCTGAAATGTGTGATACATATGCAAACAAAGAAGAACTCAGGGTTAAGGGAAAAACTTTTTCACACAGCCCTAAAGGGAGAAACTGAATCACTAAATCTGTGCAAAAAATAAAATAACATTTTTAAAAAGGTGTGGGTTAACACTGCCGAGTTCCAACAATCTGATTGATAACAATCTGATGAAATAATGGAAGCTCAATTATGTATATGTTCTTGATCATTTTGCCTTGGAAACAAAATGACAAGCTATTGAGATTTCAATGGATCGTCTTGTTACTGCTTTAGACTCATTCTGCTGGTGAAGCCAAGCCAAACCAAAGGAAAAAAAAAAAAAAAGAGTTCTTGGCAAAATCTGACACTTTTTTTTTGTCAAAGTTCACATTCATACAAGGTTATTCTCAGCTTCTTATGGCATTGATCCAGAGTTGTCAGCTTAGCTAAAAAAAAAGACAGTCTAAATTGATCTCTCAACTTCTCTCTTTAATAGAAAGATCACATTGTCACATGGGAAATAGACAACAGAAGAGAAAGACAGGGAAGGCAAGAGAAGGGTACTGATTAAATTGTCTTCATTTACTTAACTGGCTGCTAATATTTCAATTAGAGCAACTGGAGGCAGTGACATTCTAGGGTTAAAAATGGAACATGGGAAGAATTAGTCCAACTGATTAATAGAAGGAAATGACTTCTGTGCACACTAGAGACATCCCTCTGGCGTCTTTCATCACCGACCCCCCCCCCCCACCAATCGAGTTGCTCATAATACAGCAAAAAAAAAAAAAGCAGCTCTTTTTCTATGTTTGCTATATGCGGACATAAGAGAGAGTCTGTGTTACACAAGTTGTCAACCTGCAAAGGTACATGCTCAAGCTGCTGACAGCAGTAGCCGGGCTGAAGCTGAGTTTGACAGAAAACACATTGGAGAGTTCCTCTTCCCCTCCTCTGCCTTTTCCCATTACCATAAACCCACTCACTCATGATAACCATTAATGTAGCGTCTTATTAAAAAACTATCAATACAGCCAATGCCAGTGCGCTAATGGCCAGGAATCCCTCTCAGTTAAATCTCGACTTTGGTCTCCACTTTGGACTAATGAGAGCCATCACTCAGCATCTCTTTGGGCTAAATCACCTTTATTTGTATCTGCCTTTTCACACTGTTGGCAATTTATAGAACAGAGAGCAGTAAGAGATGCATTTCAGCAAAATGTAAGGGGCTGAGGTTTGGGGATGGGGGGGTAGTGGTAGTGAGTGAGGGTCTGAGGATTGGCCAAGCAAGAGAAAAGTAAAAGAGACAGAGAAAGAGACCATACTTACTTGGCCATTCTAGTATTTTGTGCTAGGGACCATGGTGAGCTGTTAATTGTTCAGCACTGGAGCTCTGGCAGTAAAAAAGCCCCATTGCTGCTGCCACTGATGAGGCATTGTTGTCTGGGAAAGTTTATCTCCAGTGTCGAGGCACAGGGAGGGCATGCTTGATGCAGGAGCGCCACAGGAGTTTGCCCTTCTAACTCAGGGGAGGAATTGAACATTGCTCTATCAATCTGAGCATTTTACAGCTCAGGCCTCCCAGCCGTGAGAAATGTGGGGGAGTGTTTATACTGCTCCTTATTGTCTGGGATCTAAAGCAAACACTCTGTATGGTTTGGGAAGAGTTAGTATGACAGAAGCCCATCCACTGGATAGGGACAGGCACATTGTTCCACAGCTGAAGAAGGTGTGTGTGTGTCTGTATTGCATTGCAATACAACAATTTTGTTATAAATTAAATATCATCTCATCGTATTTTACATGGTTCAGAATGTCTGTTGTGAAAGGTAAAGGACAATGAAAGGAAGCGTATGAGTGTTTATGTAAAAATCACTCAGCTCATCAAACTAGAAAAATCTGTTACAACAGATCTGAGGTGGTAATCTTTGCTCAGTGAAATGTGACAAAAAAAGAAATTGTGTGAAAATTTAATTTTATATTCTAAAAGGAGTTCTGTTAAAACATATGCTCTTTCTTCATCAACACTTTATTTCACACTTATTCGGCTACTCATATTCACACCTTTAGCTTCCAAGTAAATGAGCATCTCCACAGGTGCCAGGAATTGAGGGTTAAACACCTGACCAATAACTCATATGAGCCTAATGAAAAAAGCAAAACAAAACAAACAAAAAACAACAAAAAAACAGATAGCAACTTACCAGCGCCAAAATGCTCACCATGGGTTTTTCCAGCTTAGTTTTAGGCTGTTGCTAGTTAAAAACTGCTTAAAAACGAGGTCAGTTAGTAAGATGCAGGCATAAAGGCAATTAATCTTTCACATCACTGTGAAGGAATTTTGGGTCATTCTTCTTTAAATTCAACCACACTGGAGGATTTTCGAGCATCAATGGCGTTTTTTTACAAATGTACCAAAGGATTTCAATCTGATTTAATTCCGCTCTTTTATTAGGCCACACTAAAACCTTCATTTAGTCTTTTTTTCAATTGTTCTTTCTTTGCTTTGAGCTTTCAGAGTTGGACTTGACGTGTTTCAGATCATTGTTCTGCTGCATAACCGAAGTGCACTTGAGCTTCAGGGCAAGAACTGAGGGCCAGAAATTGTCATTTTCTGGACGACAGCAGAATTCATGGCTTCATAAATTACAGCAAGTTGTCCAGGTACTGAAGCAGCAAAGCAGCCCCAGACCATCACACTACTACTACCATGTTACCATGTTTGACTTTTGGTATGATGACAAGCTGTGTTGATTTATACACCAGTTGTAACAGGATGTAAACCTTCCAAAAAGGTCCGCTTTTCTCTCATCAGTCCACAGAATTTTTTCCTAGACGTTTTGGGGGTCAAATTTTTATTTATTTTTTATTTTTTGCCAAATGTGAGATAAGCCTTTGTGTTCTTTTTGGTCCACAGTGGTTTTCTCCTTGGAACGCTCCCATGGATGCCATTTTTGACCAGTTTTTTTCTTATTGTTGAATTTCAACACTGACCTTAACTGAGACAAGTGATGCCTGCAGGTCTTTAGATTTTGTTCTGGGTTATTTTGTGACCTCCTGGATGAGTCATCAGTGCGCTCTTGGAGTAATTATGGTAGGCCAGTCACTCCTGTGAACGTTCGTCACAATTCCATGTTTTCTCCATTTGTGGATATTAACTTGGTTCACTGGAGTCCCAAAGCTATAAAAATGGCTCTGTAACCCTCTCCAGACTGAGAGATGTCACTGACTTTGTTGCTCAGCTGATTGTGGCATGACGTGTTGCTTTTTGAGATCTTTTAACCAACATCACTTTGTCAGACAGATTCTATTTAAGAGAGCTCTTGATTTTTGAACAGGTCTGGGAGTAATCAGGCCTGGATGTGGCTAGGAAAATCACAGTTAATTCATGATCAAGGGAGAGGGCAATTACTTTTTCACACAGGGAAAGGTAGATTCGGATACCCTTTTCCCTTAATGAATGAAATCCTCATTTAAAAACTGCATGTTGTATTTACTTGGATTATCTTGGGCAAATAATACTTTTTGTTTGACAATCTGAAAGATTTAAGTGTAACAAATGTGCAAAGGAAAAACTAAGTAACCAGGAAGGGGGTAAATACTTTTCACAGCACTGAACATACATATATTGTCAAAGGTCTTCACTCACTTATTCAAATCATTGAATTCAGGTGCTCCAATCACTTCCATGACCAAAGGTGTATAAAAATCAAGCACCTAGGCATGCAGACTGATTCTACAAACATTTGTGAAAGAATGGGTCGCTCTCAGTGAATTCCAGTGTGGTACCGTGATAGGATGCCACCTGTGCAACAAGAGCAGTGGTGAAATTTCCTCACTACTAAATGTTGCACAGCCAACTGTTAGTGGTATTATAGCAAAGTGGAAGTGACTGGGAATGACAGCAGCTCGGTCACAAGGTGGTAGACCTTGCAAAATGACAGAGTGGGGTCAGTGGATACTGAAGTGCATAGTGTGCAGCGGTTGCCAACTTTCTGCAGAGTCAATCACTATAGACCTCTAAACTTCATGTCACCTTTAGATTAGCTAAAGAACAGTATGTAGAGAGCTTCATGGAACGGGTTACCATGACCAAACAGCTCCATCCAATTCTTCCATCACCAAGCGTAATGCAAAACACTGGATTCAGTCCTTTAAAGCATGCTGCTAATGGACAACGGAGATGGCTCCTTCTTGTTCCAACATGACTGCGCAACAATGCACAAAGCAAGGTCCATAAAGACATGGATGAGTGAGTTCTGCGTGGAAGAACTTGAGTGACCTGCAGAGTCCTGACCCTATGTATTAAAAATAGGATGTCACTCAAGATCATATGCATGTCAAGGCAGATGAGCGACTACATTTGGCATATGGGAGCTGATGTTGAAGTAGCGTATTTGTCTTTTGTGAAACTGTAGATAAAGAAATGAATGACAGTGTTATAGTGAAATTACATCAATTATGAAACAACAAAAGTTAACATTCCATTCAATATAAAGTCGGTTAAAAATAACTCTGCAACGTTTGGAAGGGATTTAAAGATGACATAGTTGCTTCTGTCATGTGCCCACTAACTCTAACCATAAGGTCATTAAAACATAAGAACATTGCAGTCTCTGAGCAGTAATCCTAGCAATCCGCAATCCTCATAAAACTCTCCAACTGAAAACATACTTACAGTTTGTGTGAAATTAAGACCACAAAGAAGAGGATGAATTTGGATTTTGTCATGCCCCTCTGCACCCCCGTGCCTTCAAACAAAATTAAGGATTTATCCTGTATGTAGACGTTTTAAGACCCCCCTACCACTAGATGTGGGTGGTCTTTTGTCCTCCAAGTTTGTGTCCTCTACTTGAGGTCCGGGAGCTTCAGTGTCCTGCGCAGTATCTTAACTGTTCCTAGGACTGTGCTCTTCTGGACAGGGGTCTCAGATTCCTGGAATAAGCTGGAGCCCCTCTCCCAATTTGGATTCGTTGCCCAAGTGTCCCCTGTGTTTACCACAGGGATCACTGTTGCCTTCACCTGCCACATCCTCTCTAGCTCTTTTCTTAGCCCTTGGTATTTATCAAATTTATTTATCTTGGTATTTATCTCGTGTTCCTTCTTCTTGATGTTACTGTCGCTTGGTATTGCTATGTCTATCACTATGGTTTTCCTCCTCTGCTTGTCCACCACTACTATGTCCGGTTGGTTAGCCATCACCAGTTGTCTGTCTGTATCTAGAAGTGCCAGAGGATATTAATTGGGTCATCCTTAACCACCCTTGGAGATGTATCTCATTTTGATCTCGACAGGCGACATTCTGCACAGATGTTCCCGTATGGTGCTGTTGATCTTCTAGGCATTCCATTCCATTCAATTCATGTAGCGCCAAAACACAACAAACAGTTGCCTCAAGGTAATATGTATTGTATGGTAAAGACCATTCAATAATTACAGAGAAAACCCAACAAAACGTCCCCTTTTGAGCAAGCACTTGGCAACAGTGGGAAAGGAAAAACTGCCTATTAACAGGAAGAAACCTCAGGCAGAACCTGGCTCATAGAGGGGGAGCCATCTGCTGCAACTACAGTTACTGTATAATAGTTTTGAATTTTACATTACAGTTTAGTTTTAGTTTGTTTTTAAACTTTCATAGTAAAATTTTTTCATAGTAGTTTTACTAGTCTTTATTAGTTTTTATTTTTGATTTAAAGCTTAGTTTTAGTTTAGATTCATTAGTTTTAGTATTATTTAGTTAGTTAGTTAGTATTAGATTTTTCATATTGTCAGGTGCAAGATTCAAGGTGCAAGAGTGACTACTGTGTAAAAAAAAAACTCGACAAAAGATACCATTTAAAAAATTGTATTCAACAACCAACTGTTCACAAGACAGCAAAATTATGTGCTAAATGTGTGTAATATTAAGGACACATGTAAACATCAACAGGGAGAAACATAAAGAAAAACAAAGTCCAAAAGTAAGCTCTACAATAAACGCTACAATAAATTTCATCATCAGTGCAGCAGATTAACAACACCTACATGTGGTGTGTAACATCAGAACGCAGCAAATGTGTGACAAAAACAAACTCAAACACTTTGAAGGAATCAAGCTCAAATCCAGCTGCATCCTGATGTTATCCACCACACAAAGCTGGTTCTGTTTTGGAGCTGCTCACAGAGCTATCTCGGTTAGATGCTCGCTAGTTAAATTTCAGCTTGGTTTTTGTGGCTCCTCTGTATACAACCTCCACATTTGTGTCCACATTCATGCTTGTATAGCTGGATTATGTGTGTTAATTACCTTGTGGTCATGTGCCAGTGTTTTATATGCAGTGAAGGCTGGAAATTCTTCCGCTCTTTGGGATTCTGTAGCCGCCTTCTGCACGCTTCTCAGGTGAACTTTGATGCTGGTGGTTTTTGAGAAGTGCGCCGCACAAGAAGACACTTGATTCTATCTGTGCTATCGTACTCAAAGAAACCCCATATGGGACTCGGCTGCTAACTCGGCAGACCGCTGCCATTACTTTTCGGACATGTGCGGTGCACGCTCCTTTGGTATTTTTGCCAATTCCTTTCGGGGCCCCGCTCATGTATTGAGCCATGTACCTGTTTATCTTAGCTGCTATGATGCCTGACAAGAGCTTGAGTGTGTCCAAACTTTTGACTGGTATTGTATGTTTCTCGCTCATATACCGAGGTAGGCTTGGGTTACATTGGGTACCTAGCCCGGGGATGGGAATCGAGATAATTCAATTCCTTGGACTCGTTAGTCAGCTTGCTTAACGATTCTGCTCATTGATTTCGTCTTATTTGGTTCGTAATATATCCAACAGCGTCAAAACAGAAGCGTCAAGATAAAAAGCATTACAAAATTATGTTCACAGTGTTTTAACAACAGCAGCAGCCTTTTTTACGTGCAGTCTGTGCGCGCAGCAAGCGCAGAAAGGTGGAGTCGTTATCGAGAGGTGAAGTCGGATGGGGCGAAAGGAAAGTTTTCTAGCCTCCAAAGCAGCCGCTCTTTTTCCTGTAAACACCGTTAAAACTTTTACTTTGAAACAGATGAACGTCCTTCATCATCCACCTGATCAGTAAGTGCCAAAGTGAAGAAAAGAGAACTTTGTAGCTCCATCCAACTCTGTTTGATTCACACAGCAAAAAATATTGCAGCATGGAAGTTAAAATATGCAGATGAATATTTAATGCGGAAAAAGTATTTCTAATCAGATCACTCGATTAATCAATTAAATAATCAAGCCTATAGCAAGCCTATTTTGCTGTACTGCTTTCACTATACTATATGAATAATCTCCATTTCCTGTAACATTTAGTTGATGGGGACTGCCACAGTCTGGCTGACTCAGAGCCTGGTTCTTTCACACCTTGCAGTTGTATTTTATGTAAAAATATTAATAGTATTAATTTTGAAAGAGGAATTTTTATTTATTTTTTAAACCAGTTTTAATTTCGTTCTACTTTACATTAAAAATAATTAAGCAAACCAACCTATTTGTGGTATATTTTATTCACTAATCCAATGAGAATTGATAAGAGACTTGCTAAGGAATCGGATTGATGAGTGATGTTGATAATGGAATCAGAGTCGCTAAATTCTTATCAATTCCCATCCCTACCGGGGACCCTTACTGGACTCATGTCCCCGACCTATTGTTCTAAAGACGGTAGCGTTGCCACTACACTTTGCAGTGTGTGAGTGTGTGTGCATGTGTGCGTTTCCTTCCCAGAACATACTGTTTATATCTGTCTGCAAAGTCTTTACTAAATTGAGGGCTGAGGGGAATTGGCATTTAAATATGCTGCAGCCTGTACTGCAACATTACCCAAATATTAAGGAGCTGGTGTGATTCAGTTAATTGAAGGTAATTTAAAATGACCTGGAGGCAAGCACCTCTGGCTCCAAATGTTATGACTTTCCATTACTTTGGTGGTTTGACATGCAGTTTGACATGATTAAATATTCTCACGATTAGATTTTCTTATCTTTTAAAGTTTGTAGCTCTGTAGTTTTTGTGTTTCACTGTTTATTTTGTCCATATGTGCGTAGTTATTTTGTTTACAGTGGGCTGAGTGAACTGCTGCCTCTCTTGGCCAGGACACTGGCAAATGAGGGAAACTCTTTCAAATTCTACTTTTGTGGATAAAATAAAAGCTCAAATTTAACACATTATCTAATATAACTGTTTAGATAAGCCAATAATTGCCATTGGTGCACTTTTATTTCCTTTGACATTGTTATCCATGACCAAAATTATAATAATCATGACTTCACTACAAAGGTTGTGCCCTCAACAGATATATAGAATAAGCACTAATACACTACAAAGGCCTATTTTACCATTGAGATTTCCTGAGAACTCCTGAGAGGCATATCTCTTTGAAATGTCCCCTACTGTCACCTCTGTCAATAAGTAAAAAGCTAAACAGCTACAGTATACATGACAAAGGCTCTGGCTGGCAGCAAAGGTAACCAAGGGCAGAGAGCCATTTAATATTTATGACACATGTCGAATCACTGAAATCACCTATTCATTAGTGCCTATATAGGGCTACAGCCCTGAAGAACTGGGGTAGATGGAGATGTATGTGTGGGTTTTTGATACACTTGTAATAACCATCACCAAACAAGGCCAATAACAGTTTTTATGTTATAGCCATTGTAATCATCGTCAGTCTGGGAGGCGCTTCAGCCTTAACCGCCAGAGAGGCCTGCCTGCCAAGAGTGCTAGTAATATAAATGCACTTTGAAGAATGAGGGGGTTGGCATGCTCCTGGATAGACTCCAGCTTCACATCCAAAGCTTCAAAATCACAGCTGCGCTGACTCAGGCGATGAAGCTTTCTTACTATTTTCTTTCTCTCTGGACCTGTCTGAAGAGTACAAGCAGGACTCGAACGCCTTTGTTGGATTATATACAAAGTACAAACCAATTATGTCACTACATTTAGAAATCAAATTGAACCTCCCGAAAAGGGACTGTTTCATTTTAAAGGGCAAACCAAAAATCACATTTATTTTATGTCAATGGAACCTTGCACTGGGGGCAGTACTGCTATGTGGGGGCATCCAACTTTGTGCATTTAGTCTTTTAGTTTTATCATGAGAACTCAAGCAAATTTGTAACTGAGCTGTAAGAATGCATAAGCTCTACAGATGTACAGATTTTAGATTAAGAAAATAATGTGTGAGATATGTCTCTAAGTAACTTTCCTAGTTTGTCCTCAGCATGCTACAGTGCACCCATAAGCCAGTTTGATTTATCACTGCAATAAATGTAGATGAAAATGGAAGGGCTGCTAGTAACAGTAGGAGGCACTCAATACCTGTTCTTACCGCAACATAACAAGGCTCGGTCAGGACCCTTAAGCATCAAATTGCACTGCACAGGGCAGTCATGTGACATAATTTTTAATATCCAGGCTAGTTTGACTTAAACAAGTCATCTTAATGTAATAGTTATAATTAGATTGTACGCAAATGAACAAAGGAAATGAAAAGCTGGTAGCAGATAGGAGAAAATTCCACTGGAATGTTTAGTTAATACTGCAAAAAGGTGTATTTTAAGGAAAATCCAGATCTTTTCCCTAAACCTAACCAAGTGGCTTTTCAACCTAAATCTAACAAAGATGTTTCAGTGCCTAAACAGATGACAGAAGTAAAATAACATTGTGCTATTGCAATTGCTATGTATTGTAGCCCACAAAATGTTGTGCTGAAGAAATACTCTGTAAGTAAGAAGATGAAAGTGTTTTAAAATGCAACAAGAGGGCTGACCGGTGTGGTTGTCATTAATATGAACTGTATGCTTACAGAGAAGAAGCCACAGAGAAGACAGGTTCAAATTTGCAACGAGTGTCCTCTTGATATAAAGCTAATGATGGACTGGCACACCATAACTACTGCATATGCACCATGTAATCCTTTAATAAATATCCCTGTATTGTGTAAAGGAAGGAAGGAAGTGGTTTTCTAGATATTTTATCTTTCCATTGACATCGTTTCCCCTCATCTTATGAAAAAAAAATCTGACAGTTGCAGTACCTTTAGTGTTCATTCAAGTGAATGTTAAATAAATAAAACTTTTTGATAAATTCATTCTATGGGCATATGTGCTAAGTTGAGAGAAAACGTTAGACCCTGGCAGCTCTGAAAGAGCTCTGACAGACTGTGGCTCCAGGCCATGGTGCAGGCGGTCTTGGTGTCAGCCAGCCTGACAACAAAGGAGAGAGGGGTTTATTCTGAGCTTGAATCCCGCCTTGCAGCCATTAATGTTTTTTTTTTTTTTTTTTTTTTTCCACAAAAGATCAGTGAAAAAAAAATATTTTTTTTGTTTTTTAAGTTTGTTTTTTATTTATAACAGTCATGTTTTT
>VUQK01007498.1:44708-58063 GCA_015106715.1 Bujurquina vittata | reverse complement strand
CCCAAACCCCAAGGCCGAAAAAAAAAAAAAAAAAAAGTCCACATCATCACACGCCCACCAGCTTGCTTGACAGCTGGTACGAGGAGTTTGTGTTGATATGCTGTGTTTGGTTTTTACCAAACGTTGCGCTCTGCATTATGGCCAAACAGCTCCACTTTGGGCTCATCTTTCTAAAGGACATTGTTCTAATAGTCTTGTAGTTTGTTCAAACGCAAACTGCAAAGCTAAACATGTTGCATGATCTTTTTAGAGCGAAAACACTTCCAAACAAGCCATACTTATTCAACTTTTTTCAAATTGTACTGGCATTTAACATTCATCATGCTGACTGACCTTGGGGTGAACTTGCTGGGATGTCCGTTCCTGGGAAGATTGCCAACTGCCTTGAATGTTTCCACTTGTGAGCAACCTTTATTACTGTAGAATGATGGACTTCATATTGTTTGGCCTTATAACCCTTCCCATATGGGCAGCAGAAATTGCTGTTCTAAGAGCAATGCTGACAGCATGCCTCTGTGACATTGTATTAACACACCTGAATGCTGCAGACCAGCAAATTGCCAAAACCTCTGCTTTTATAGAGGCACTCGCTCTTGCTGATGATCAGTAATTCAAGTGTGTTTGATTAGCAGCACCTGGCTGCTACTGACCCACTAAATTTCTATGGAAGCAGTAAGGCTGTGCTTAGTTTTTTCCACACACTGCTTCTGCATTATGACTTAGTGTTTTTTAAATAAATAATGACATGGTGTAATATATCCTGTGTTGTTGTTCACCTGAGGTTGTATTTACCTCATTTTAAGATTTATTAGGGATGAGGTCATTTGTCTTTGTACATAAAACCTTAGGACCGGAAGAGGTTTCTTTAATTTTCTCAACCGTAGGCAAAAGTGGATTTTTTTGCAGTAATATTTTCCACACAATAGACAGTGATACTAGAGTGACTCCCGTGGCTTTCTTTTGTATTCATCAGACAGCCCCGTCAGTGTGACAGAAGCTGGATGTTTCATTCATCAGCACCATTTGCTTTAGATTTAAACTTCTCTGATTGCATACTAACTAGTTTTCACACACTCTCAACAGCAGCAGCAGGTGGTGTTCAGGTGTTACAGCTGACTGGCAAAACTAATTTCTCATCCTATTAGTGTGTTTAATTTATTTCTAAGCACAAATGTGTGTGTGCATAATATACATAATTTCTGTTTTTCAACATTATTATCCGTGTACCCATCCTTTGACCTAGATGTTGCACATTTAGGCTACCACTTACACAAAGACAATTTAACCATGTACTCAATACTGTTAATAATATTAAATAGAATTTTTATTTATTTTATTCAAACATTAATGTTTTTGTTTTGTTTTGTTGTTTTAAAGAATTTGAGCATTGTATGTTGCACACTTTCATTTTTGGAAGGTATAAAAAGCACCTTGAGCTCACATAAAATTTCTGATTCGCGGCTCATGCACAGAACCAAACGTCACCTCCAGCCAGCACAGTTACTCCATGTGTCCACTGGATGGCATGGTGATGCCACCGTGGCTCTGTCTTTAGTCTAAGGTTATATAAAAGTGATGGATGGCTTGAAATCTGCATGACATCTTGATAAAAATGTCCATCCGAGACAGGGAGTTATCATCCGCTGCTGTTAACTGCAGAAAATGTCTGTACACCATCTACACATCTGCCCACATACATCTACATGAGCATCTTAATTTAATGCAGGGGATATTCACCCCATGATGGTTTTTAGGACAACTGGAATACATTCTGGGCTGCTCATCAAAGTATTTTTTATGGCTGCAGACATGAATACATATTATTACTAATTAAAACTCGATCGAGGAGTCATTCCTTTTAAATCCAAAGAGTAAAACTGTATGATTTCTACCCCATGAATTTCACACAACACCTACTTTCTATTACAGATCCCACATGCTCATGCAAAACACAGTGTGAGCACTTCAAATGGTATTATTCCCTTTCATCTTTCATTATTGCAGGGTATCCTGAATTTCAGACGACTGTGAAATCTAACCGGGGGTTTTTCCATGACAAGCTGCTTACCCTTTAAATCACTGAATCTACCAGTGCATAACAGTCACGCCATTTCCACCTCTTTCCTTTAATTCTCACCTCCTATTCCTTCTCTTCTCATCTCATTTCCTTGGTCTCACACTGCTTCCTCACCTCTGCCACATCACTACTTGCTCCTTTTCTTCCCTCCATCTGCCCAACACTGGCAGTCGGCGGAGCCTGTCTTTACCAAGCTGTTGCTTGTATTGCTGTTCCACAGCCTTTCTTGCTTGACATGCTGTCGTGCCAAGCCTGGAACCGTTCATTATCGTCTCCAAAAAATAACTACTGGGAAACGCCTGCTTCATTGAAACTGACAGTCTCATTTCCTGCTTCTATTCTCTTAAGCACAATGCGCACATTATTGGCATTTCTAATTATAAATTCACATACAGCAGGAATAGACCACACGCCTATTTTCATTCCAGTCAAAGACAGAAACCAGATGATTTCACTTACTTAAACAACTTTGGCCTGAGAGATAGAGAGAAGAAAGTGATCAGTGGAAGACCTCGCTTCACTCTCAGCTTTCAACTCTCACAGGACTCTCAGCTCTACCCTGATTTATCATCTCTGTAATACCCTAATTTATGTTTGCTCTTCATCTACAGCACAGAACTCACAGTCACAGCATGACTGCTTTGTGATGAAGGCTTCTCGATTCAGCTGACAGTTCTGGCAGTAAAGAAAAACGCTGCATCTTCTGCAACAGTTTGCACTTGCGATAACACTTGGAATACAGAAGGGGGTATAAAGACAAAAAAAAGGTGGGTGCAGTTGTTCTAAAAATAGATGAAGGTGATGCAAGCAAGTGTCTCCCGTCGAGATGATGTGCTTGGCTTGCCTGCAGCCGTCTGTTGTAGTTCAGGGAGGGACAAAACCTCGGCCCCTGTCAGCAGGGGCTCGGCTGGCTCCGTGCTTGTCTGTTTTCTGCCCGGCTCTGCTCCTGATACTCTGCTGCTCCAGGAGAAGAATCTCAGCGGTTTCTCTGTCGGTTTTAATAACCTGTTTCTATGTCTGCCATGGAAAAGCATGGAATTAATGTTTAGAGACATAAAGAGCCAGCTCAGGCGCTAAGACCCTTCTTTGTGTGGCGGGTCTCAGAGGTGCTCTCTCTGCTTCACTGCCTCACTGTTCTGAGTCTTATCTCATTCTTGCTTCCTTTTCAACTTCTGTACTTAATAGGCAAATCTGGCACGCACCACTTGGAGTAAATTGCATTGTCATCTTTTTCCATTTTGAGTTTCAGCCAGCTTTGGTGCATGTAAAGAGGCAGACTGCGATGAGATCAGATGAGATGAGGGGGATTTGGGTATAAAGTAAGACATTTAAAGTCAAAACAAGATTTCTTAACGTGTAGAAGACAGGCTATTTTGTAAGTTGAGGAGAAACAGAATAACTGGAGGGAAAACATATTTTTAGTATCATGTTTATGCTTCAGGTAATTCCTTTGAATGTTTATGCAATCATGTCTGATAGACTATGAAAGACAGAGCTGTTGGACTGTAGTGCAAAATATCAGAAGCGAAACAAACTATATGAACAATGAAGCACCTAATTAATGAAAATCTTTTTTTGCATCACTGGAATGGGATAAAAATCCTGCTCCAGACTGCAGCATGTTGCTGTGTGAAATGTTTACCTTCATGTTTAATATTGCTTAATATTGCTCAGACCAGAAGCCTTCCACTGTACATTTTTAATTGCTCTCAAAGACAAAAACAACCCTTGTAAATTACCTCCTCTCTAAGCAAATGACACTTTGCTACATGTTAAATTGAAATAGTGTCATTTCAGCTTCTAATTATTTATAATACAGTTTAATTAGACTGCACGTTTTTCCAATTTCAACTCAGCACACAAATACACACCATATGGCATTAAGTACCAGTGTGGACACATGCCACTCCTTCTATTGTGTCCCCTCACCCCCAATGTCAATGTTAATACCTACAGTGACATATTTAACCAAAATTAGTTTCCAGCACTTTTTGGAAGGGTATTTACTTGTTTTTGACATTTTATAATGGAAACAGTTTAAGACTTAAGTTTGGGAGAGCCTGACCAGCCTGCACACGGTTCTCAATCACATCCAGCATTTCTGATAAGAGCTGTAACCCGGGCTGTGAAGCTACTCTTATTGTTCAATATCAGCACCCCACCTCAATAATGCCTTTATGGTTAAATAGACCTTTTTCAAGAAAATCACAGGTGCATTAATGAAAAGGCTTGAGTTTGTGCTATACTACTGTGACAAGACAAAATGTGTGCCATAAAAACATATAAACAAGTCTAAAACTGCATCTCAAACTGCAGACTGCAGGATGTTTACACTTTAATATATGCATGCTATGACTATCCAGTGGGTGTGCTCATAAAGGACAGAAAGTTCGCGTTGGAAACACTGGTCAGTGGTGAGAAAGCTGACCATTTTCCAACCAGGCAGTGAACCTCAGTGGTGATGGTAGTGTTAGCAAGCTAGCTATCAGCAGCAGCAGCAGATATTGCCAGTCTGATACAAGAAAATGTACACTTGGAAGTGTGCATAAAAGTCAAGAGTCTACAGCCATCCTACCTCCTCACTGAGGCTACTGTAAGTGTAAGTGACAGCATGATAAAAAAAGGATAACAGTCAACTAAAACTATACCTTAGATGCTCAGAGTATAATAGTTCAGTTGAGTTGAAATGAAATGGAAAAAGTAGACCTTTTAAAATGATGCAATCCAAGTAAAACAGAATAAAAATATACAGGACATGCTAGTTGTCTTTTTGAATGTGCTCAAATTCGTAGGGCCAACTGAAGCTTTATTTTTTTTTGTAGTAACTGGGAAGTCTACTTGACAGATTACAGGTCTGTCTCTCTGTGTTAGTCCTGCAAAAGACCAGCAGCCTGTCCACTGTGTACCCCGCCTCTCACCCTGTGGCAGCTGGGATAGGCTCCAGGCCATCCGCAACCCTGAATTTGATAAGTGGAAGAAAATGGATGGATGTTTAGCATTTCCACTATTTCACTTTTCCACATTAGCATGCTAACACACGTTCATTAGTATTAAGGTTCAACCTGAACAAATGGGGACGGCACTACTTTGTAAGTGCAGTCACCATAGTACAGTACTGTACATGTTTTGAGCCACCACTGATTTCTTTTATATTTTGCTTACAAGGAGTCAGCCTTTCTTATAATATCTTAAAGTGGTTTTTCTTTTTTTCTTCTTCTTGATAATTGGCTGCCTTTTCATAATTTTTAGTTCAGTCCTTGTACCTGACCAAGTTTTTTTGTTTGCTGCATAAAAAAAGGCACCTAACACATGCAATGAACCGGTGTTGTTGGCACATAAAGATAGTTCAGCAAAGAACCAATTTTAAATTGCATTTTTAGGCACTTTGTAACTAGCAGCCTGTTGCAAAAACATATCATTTGTTCCCATTTCCTAATGGGAAAAAATGAAAAGAACACTTTGAAAACACAACAGATCTCAGTGGTGAAAACAATCACACTGGATATCTATACTGACATGGACAGGGCCTGACAACATCAGGGCATGCGCCTACACTGTAAAATCCAATAGCTATCCTGACTTACATATATTAGTTAACTTTACTAGGTTATCAAAATATGCTTTCATAACTTGTATTTATTAAGTAACATTTACTTTCAATATGAAAAGTCCAAAATACTCAGTGTTTAGAGTGAAGATAACTTAATTTAAAGTTAAGCTCACTAGCAATAATAATTAGCCAGTGTCACTCCCATTTTGCATTCACAGAAGAAGTTCCCATTCAACCACTGACCAGTCCAGCCCATAGACCAGTGGCACAATGATTAGCACTGCTGCCTCACAGTTAGAATAACATCCAGAAGGCCTGGGTTCAATTCCACCTTGGCCCAGGTCTCTCTCTCTGTGTGGAGTTTGCATGTTCTCCCATGTCTGCATGTGTTTCCTCCCACAGTCCAAAGATATGCACTTACTGGGGTTAGGTTAATTGGCTACACTAAGTTGCCCATAGGTTTAAATGGTTGTGTGTCTCTCTGTGTTGGCCCTGCAACAGGCTGGTGACCTCTACAGGGTGTACCCTGCCTCTCGCCCTATGTCAGCTGGAATAGGCTCCACCCCCTACCCCTGCGGCCCTAAACAGGATAAGCGGAAGTGAAGGGATGAATGAAATAATAATTCTGAGTTGTCTTTACTAGGCCAAGAGAACATGTTACTTGATTGTTTTAGTTGCTTAAACTAATGTATAAGTGTACTCTACAAAGGCGCACTAGTTAGTACAACTTCAAATACATAGTTCTTTGTACTTGTTTTTTTTAAGTGCAATCGTTAACATGCGTTTTTTAAGTACTGATAACTAATTGGATTTTACAGTGTAATGAGACGATAGATAATCTGGACCCGGGCATCACTGAGCTCCTTAACAGTCTCAGGTGCAGTCTGGCCGCATGACCGAAGCTCTCCCAGAGGTGTTCAAAGATTCACATCAGGTGAGTGTGGGGGTCGGTCAATGGAATCAAATCCTTCATCCTCCACGAACTTCCTGCATATTCTTAACACATGAGGCACATGAGGCTGGGCATTGTCATGCACCAGGAGGAACCCGGGACCCACTGCACCAGTATAGGGTCTGACAATGGGTCCAAAGATTTCCATTTGTTACATCTACTCAGGATGAACCTGCTCTCATCTGTCAAAAGCACAGGGCGCTAGTTGTGGACCTGTGAGTTCTGGGATTCTTTGGTAAATGGCAGTCGGGCTCCATGGTGCCAGGCAGTGAGCACCGGGCCTGGGCCTGGCACCAAGCGGTGATTCCAAGAGAGCTATTACCTGAACAGGCGCCATATGTCAGCATGCTGTGTGGTGTGTTCTTAAAAAAATAGCAGCAGAAAGCAGAGGACAAAAGGAGTAGTGTCAGGCCAGAAAAAACTATAGGTAGTATTTGAAAGTCATACCTACACAGAAAAACATAGTGAAACATCAGTCATGGATTGGCCTCCTCAGAGCCCAGACCTCAACATTATTGAGGGATCATCTTGCCAGAGAAGAGAACAAAAGGAGGCCAACATCCAGAGAACTTTGAATGTCCTTCAAGAAGCTTGGAGAATTGTTCCTGAAGACTGCTTTGGGAAATTACAACACCGCTGGCTAAGAGAGTTCAGACTGTGTTAAAGAACAAAAGTGGTCAAACAAAATGTTGACTTTCAAACGCGTTAAAATTTTATAAACTGCATTTTCGCCTTATATTCCTTATTTTTATGTAAGTTTGCATGTGTTTCAATAAACTGTCCATTTCCCTTGCAAAATATAAAGAAATGAGGGGCCACTCAATTTCTGTAGCAAATTTCATGTCAATCCATTTCACATCAAGATAAATCGGTCACACTAAGCGATGCATTAAAGTAAAGACAGAGGTTCATCCAGCTGTGTGGAACTCATCCTCTGTGGTGAATATTTGCAATCTATTGAGTTGTTGAGATTTTAGTCTGCATCAAAGCGGCGCCATTCTGAAAGAACTGGCACTCTGAGTTGTTGCAGATAAAACGATCAGTTTTGTTTCAGCTACAGCAACAGCTCTTGAAATGATCTTGTAAAATGAAACGCGATAAAGAATACCAATGAATCTCTGGAAACAGGTGTAGTAAAAATGATTCTTTAATATGGAACAAAATCAGAGCTCAGCTCTAAGGCTCCATCCACCCAACACACTTTATAACACTGATGGGTGGAAGAGAACGAGAAAATCAACCAGTAAGATCACAGTCCGCTCGGCCAAAAAACAGGAGAGGCTGAAAAAAAAACATGGAACGCAAAACCAAAGTGCTACTGGGCTTCACCTGGAGACGTCCTGGCTTCCTTCCCTCCTGACCCAGGATGTGACCACGTGCACACGCCTTTCTGCTGCCTCCCAGGGCTCTCCCACCTTCTCAGGTACTCCACCCGTGGGAGGTCAGAGGCTCCTCACAAACGTTGGTGACCCACTAACCTCTCAAAACTGGGTGAGGTCATCATGGAGGTGGATTAGGAGGAGCAAAGGGGCGTGTGAAGGTCATTATGCTGAGTATGCTGCAAGTTGTGGGTGTGTAGTTCTCAGAGGGACATGAACAAGGCGTCTTGGTTATTATCATGGCTCCAGTGGAAACGTCTGTGGTTCAGTCCTCCTGCTGCTTTACTCCCAGCGCATGTGAAATCTAATCAGCTTTAAATTGTTGTTCACTACAGATTCAGATGGAATGTTTTGAAGTTTCTGAGGAAATGCGATGAGGACAGGAGGGAGAGGACGTCTGAGGAGACCGCCCAGTAAGAACCCATTACTATACTAATACAGGGACATCAACAGAAGTACTACACAGATATGTACAGAGCAACCAAGCAACACATTGAAATACTGAGTAATAAATCTGGTGTGGGAAAGGGGAGGTAATAATAGTCCACTACAAATGCACATATCCCACTACTTTTTTGTGTAGTTGGTCCGATCTTTAAGGCTATGCTCTTGCTCTTGCTACAAACGGGCAGCAGTGAAGCCACCAAAACATAGATTTAAGTCTGTGCTTGACTTTGAATATGGCTGCTTTATGATTCTGCATGCTGAGCTGACAGCTACCCATCGTCTCAGAGAAAACAATCTGAGGGTATGAAATTTGGGTTGAGTTGTAAGGATCCCCTCTTTTTTTTCTTTTTTTTGTGCTAAATCATTCTCTGGTCCACAGAGCTCTGTAGAAAAACAAGGTCCTCTTCAGGGATGTGGAGGGTGATGAATGAGAGATGCTAATGGTCAAAGGATCACAGATAGATCAGGAAGCATGGATTACTGTGAAATTAGACTCTGGTGGTGTGCGCATTACCAGCTGAATGGGAGAGTAAATGAACAATCGAGCAAGGGGAATGGAAATCTATACTTAGCGGAGGATTAAAATGAAGCGTGGTAGAAAAGAAATAGAGTGGACACGAGGAGACACGCAAGGAGAAAGAGACGGGGCAGCTGCCAGCTTCAGAAAACGCAGTCATCCTGCACCTTAACACGCACTGCATCACATGACAAACTACATCAGAGAGAGGAGGGAGGAGGGAGGCACTGCACAGAGACCACTAGCACTACCATGGACGGACACACAACTAACACACACACGCACACACACACACTACTTGTACAGGGTCCGTGTCTGCGTTCCACTGCACTCTCCTGGCTGCCAGAACCTTGCTGTGTCTTTGTCAAGAAAAAAAAAACAACGAAAGAACCGATTAAGAAACGAACGAACGGAAAGAAGAACGCACACTTTGGATCCCACTGGCCAGAATAAAAAAATAAACCAGAAACGAAACTTAGAATATAAAAAGAGCCAGTGGCACTGGGTTTTACAGAAAGCATTTTTCTCAATAACTGGCTTTTGAACAGCTCTACGCTTTTTCTTTTAGTCTACCAAGTATATACTATTAACCTTACCAGGCAGCTAAAATCTATACAGTACTGTCATTTTTCATATATTTATAGATATTTATACACTTTACAAAGTTGGCAAAAATACATAAATAAATACATTAAATTAGATTGTACACATCACAATTGTGTGTTTTAAGTTAGAGCACTCTTTGTTGAAGAGTTGGGCCATGGCAAGTTAAGAAAGGAGGTGAAGAAACAGGAGTGTTACCCTCAACATCCCTTAACGCAAAGAAGTCACCATAAAACTTGGTCAGTAACATTTCGGAGTATGGCATTAGATCAGTTACGTGTATTGCTTATTACCTACCTGATTAAATGTCCATGTTATGGCAGGAGTTAGAGGCTGCTCTAACTGCATCACATCTATTTACAACCAGCAAGGAAAGTAAGATACAGGCTCTCTGACGGATCTGGGTTTAGGGGAAATAGTCTGGATTTATTTTTAGTGTGTCTGTGGGCTTTCTGACCCCGTGGGAGTCCCTCTAAAGGATGGTGTTACAAATGAAGGCAGGACTGTATCCACTGTCCTTCCTGCAGAAGGCGGCTGGGAGTATCAGCTGTACCATATCATGTCTGTGGTGGAGAACGTCCTAAAAGTAATGTGAAAATGATAAGCTCCATGTCTGCGCTGTATACAGGCCAAGCCAGATCCATAAGGCTATGGCATATGGAAAACAGGGAAGTGGGTGTACTGACACCTACACTGAAAATAACTGTGCATCTATTTATATATAGTAATTTTTTATAGCTTTTGGATAAAGCAGTAGACTGAATATGTCTGTCAAGAAGGCACAGGGCACGTTTTGGAAATTTGGAAAAAGGCTGTAATTTTTAAACTCTTTTTGATTTTTAGAAATTATTATTGCCATAGGGCAAACCTAATAACTTCTATAGCTCGCCTCTTGTGCTAATCTTCCTGGGCTTTTCTTCCTTTAAGTTGAAAGTTCTTAATAAAAAGAAGAAGAAAAGAAGAAAAAAGCGCGAGATAGTTATGTTTATAATGTGGCAAGTTCACGTCAGTCACTTGTGCTTAACGATGAGTCTAACCCCAAATAAGAGGCTGAATCACAAGCATCAAAATTGTCTTTACAGGTTCAGATGGATGGCTTATGTCCTTTTACTAGGAATACACTCTGTCCCCCATACATGCCCATCCCCATGTATGGCCTCCAGCAGAGAAAATAATGACTCCAAATTCAATGAAGAAGGCATCATCAGTGTCAGTACAGGGCCAATCCTGCCTAACACAATGGCATTATAGTAAATCCCCCAAGCCTCTAAGCAGACAGGGTGAGATGTGATGCCAAGCAAACCAGGACAGTCACTCCACAGGGAGGCGTGCAGCCCTCTCACAAACCAGGGAGCACTGTTTCTGGTGTTTGTAACAGAGACATAACAAAGTTTTATAGCATGAAAAACACAGGCTACAATTTGCGCCACAAATCCCACAGTCAATTTCCTGGAGGTGTAGGGGAGGGTAAAGGGTATGTGGCAGTGTTGCTACAGCGGGTCTGGGATGTGTTGGGTATCACTCCTTCCCTTTTTTTTTCTCTTGCCCTGACCGCACGACACCTCCAACAAAAATACAGCAGACATCAAAAGCCCTTGTTCAAGAAGGGCAGGTATAATCAGCTTCAGCATCATCAACATCACCACTGTTATTCATGAATATCATTGTTTTCTTCATCATTTCAGGTGACAAATGAAAACTTGGCGTACAACAAATGTTAATTTTCACCAACAATATTTACATAAAGTTTCTCAAAAACAAAAGGATTTTTTTCTCTTGGTTTTGTAAAGAAATAAACCCCAACACAAGAACACCAAGCACACACATACAAACACACTGACCAACAGTCAAATGTGAACAGAAAGAAAAAAAAGATATTATTACTCATTATTGTTTTTCATATCCATTTGTTAGTATTCAAATAATGCTTACTTAAACCCTGATTGGGAGAAGTCACATTGGTTCTCACCAGATGCTTAAAACAATTGAAAGGGTGAGTTAGGGGGAAGTGAGGTCTGTCTGTGCAGGGCAACATGTGACAAAGGTGACCCAGAGGGGATCTGGGCTTACTCATCTGTCACAACATGAGTCAGCAAAATAAAACATCAACTGCAGATCCTCTAGGATGAGATTATCACCACAGCTGCCTAATTTTAATCTGCGCACACACATCTTAAGTTCTCTAAAACATAAAATGCACTGTACCCTTAATTTAATAATGCAAAAACTACTACAGGCACCTCTCCAACAGAGTGAGTCATTGATGCTCATCTAAGGAAAGCCATATCCATCAAGGAAAACTGGTACTCAAGAATAAAAAATGGAGGAGGAGAATATGACAAGGACAAACAATATCACCAGGCTCAGTTGAATATCGAGCTAATCCTTTGGCAAATAGTTGTGACCCTTTCAGCCAATAAAGCTTTAAGTTATTTAGAAAGTAAATAGAGAAGGGAAGGCTGCTGGTGACAATGATGAATTTGGGGATGCACAACCAAGAATAAACATCTCAAAGATAGGAGTGCAGGAATGACTCATATGCTTCACTACACCGAGCTGATAACAGGACTGCTGGCAGTGTTCTAGTTTCCGCATCAGCAAGTGTGAGAGGGTCCGAGAGAGTCATTAAATGATGGACGTGAGGCTCTGTGCGGACGTCCACATGCCTACCAAATTTGTTGTGACCGAATGGATTTCTCCAAGCCATTCAGCAACCTCCAGAACTGAATGAGTCTGTGGTTGAAGTGAACAGCCTGGTTCAAAAACTGCTTTTGGTCACTAATGCTAATTTGCTCCTTCACAGCATCTGTAGTGGGGTCTTTAAAAAACAAAAAGCAAAAATAAATAAAGCTCACCCCCTTGGAGTTTATGAAAGCTTAAGATTATGGACACGGCTGTTCTGACTGACAGGTATCCTTGCAACTGGCAGCTCATCTCAACTCTGGCAATTTGAGTCACTGATCTGGACAATCCTGAATCTAGAGCCAGATTCAGAATCTACAGCACTCCCTCTTCAGCACTACGAGGATCTCTAAGTACTGTGCAAAAGTCTAGACCCACCCTTCATTTATTTATATGTTGCTAAGAAAATGAGAAATAGGTGCTGCAGTTTACTGACATGTGCAAACATACATGGAAATACAGTGTATTAGGAAAAAAAATGATTTTGTACAACTGTAATGAGTTTGAAAGTCAATATTTGGGATCTTTATTCTTCAACACAGCCTGAACCCTCTTTGACAGCTGTCTTGTAATTTCTCTAAGTAGTCTTCAAGAACAGTTCTCCAGGCTTCCTGAAGGACATTCTAAGCTCTTATTTTGATGTTGGCTGCCTTTTGTTATGTTCATGATCCTATACTGCTTCAATAAAGTGCTCCAATCCATGACTGTTATGTTATATCAACAAGATCCCCAACACTACTGGCTGAAATGCAGCCCCATACCATGACAGAGCCTCCACCATGTTTTACAGATGGCTGTAGATGCTCTCCTGACCTCTTCTGACAATGATTTGAACCAAGTTTCAAATATGGAGTCATCACTCCATCAGACCCGTTGCCACTGATTTTCAGTCCAGTTCTTGTGAAATTTGGCATAATGTCTGCCTTTTTTTCCCTGCTTTCCTCCCTTAAAATTGTTCCTTGACAGCCTCTGAGACATTTCTGACGAGGCTTCAGCAAACAATAGATGGATCAACCAAAGGTCCAGATGCATGTCTCAGGTTCTGGATTTTTTCCCCTATTTTCTTAAGGACATCACTTTCAGATACAGTTCTTCTGTTTTTTAAGGCCTGACGCTTTGTCCTCCCCCCCCCCCCCCCCTTTCCTCCC
>VUQK01007497.1:4928-25052 GCA_015106715.1 Bujurquina vittata | reverse complement strand
TGGTATATTCCCCCCCCCCCCCCCCCCCCCGTGCACACGAGTGCACACAAATGAGTGCACAATTGTTATTTCTACCACCGTGTGCCCCCATTTCTTAATATAACAAAACACGTTTGCCTCTGCGTTCCTGTGCTGCTAAAGCCAAAAAGCAGGAGAATTTCAACTGAAAAAAATAAAGTGTCCAGTGTGAAAAGCAGAGAGGGAACAGCTTTCCGGAGTTTCTGAGGAAGGAAAAAAAACAATGCTTATGAGGATCTTGGATCCCCTGAGACATGAGCTTTGGCTCAAGATTAAAAAAAAAAAAACATGGCTTGATGTCAAAGTTATAACAGACAGAAGCAGGTGGAGGCGACGGCACACCTGATCTGAACTGAATGACTGGAGCTTTTTTTGGTTTTTTTTATTTGATTTGGTCTTTACGCAGGTGAGAGCAGCTAGGGTTGTTTTTTTTAAAAAGGTGCTCTCTTTTTCAGTTAATACTTGACGTTTCTTATATCTGATTCCATTCTTTACTACCTGCTTGATTTTATCTTTTTGGCTGATGTTGTTTTGAAAAACTATAAATAATCACCAAAGTAAAATGATTAAAATAATCATGATTTGTGAATGTATACACGTGACTTCAGCTCCTCGTGTCCTTTGTGACATGCGTTCACTTTCTTTTGTTATAAAAACTTCTGAATCCTTTGAATTGCCAGGTTTTTACTCATCGTTGCTCATCATTATGTGGTTCGGCCTCATCTGAGTCAGACAGGCAATTTGACGAAACTAAGAGTTTCACTTTTCACGTCCTGATCAAACACAGTGACACTGCTTTGTTGCAGTAGCCAACCTCTATGATACATAGACTGTACCCTTTAACCATGATGCTCCTTCCACTACGCCTCACAGCTGGGATGAAGTTTTGGTATTTGTTTATAGTGTATTTTATCCACCTAACATTGCCCCCAAACTTAAGTCACTCTGCAGTGTTTCCTTCACAATAGTTTCCTTCATGTCTTTCCATCAGCATTTTTCTTAAACTGAAACCAAGAATTAATGCTACGTTTGCATTTCGGCACACCTCCGAATTCTTTTCACCTCTTTAAGCGCTGCCTGCTGTTTTCTTGCTGTGATCTTTGCAGGATGCCCTTTTTAAAGGAGAGTGGAAATAGTCCTGCTGTCCTAATTCAGACTGAATTTCCTCCCGCTTCTCTCTTACTGAACATCCAGGACTTTAGGAATGCTTTTGTTTGCTGTTTCCTGCTTCATGCATCTCTATAATGCTTCTTAGCAGAAGCTGTGAAAAATGTTATCAAGTTTTGGTTTAAAGCAACAAATCTCTTGAGGGAAAAAAGGAAGGAAGAAAGGAAGCAGACGGTATATTTTTATGTACAGTAAGGCACAGTATCCACTCCTTTCATCTCCTTAGGTGATGGAAGACATGTTGGATAAAATGCTTTTGGTGTGTTATGTTAGCAGAGGTTAAATATAGCCTTGAGACATTAAGCTTGAGTAAAGAAGCACAGTACGGAGGTCTGCTAAGGTCACTTTTGTCTAACTCCACAATTCAGATTTTTTTTCATTTCATACATTTAGTTTTTAAATTTCAGCAGATGATGTCTCAGAGTCTTTTCACTTGAGACATGTTATAAGATCTTATACTCTACTGTTACTCCCTTTTTCACATTTAATCATCACATTGGCTTTCTCTTTAGTCACCTTGCTTTCTTTTGAAATCACTCACCAGGTTTTATTTTTTTTTCTACATCTGTTTCCTCCCTTTGTGTCTCTTTTCCCACCAATTTTCTGCAACACCCGTTTCCCTTTATATGTACAACCATACTTCCCTTTGTTACCTGCCAGGTTGTCTTGTATTCTTGTTTAGTTATAACTTCCAGCATTCCTAGTGTTGACTTTTAACTTTCTCACGTATGACCTTCTGGAATACAGTACCGTTTTTGACTGGTACTGTATTTTGGGATTTCTGCCTGCTCCGGCTGCATTTGTTTGCTGCACTGCCTGCTTTTACATGCACGACCACTGCTTGTTTTCATATTCAAGATGCTCCCATTCACAAGTGACTACACATTGCTTTCTAAAATGTGTACTCTTCAAGCTCAGACCAACAAACCTTTATGACATTTCTTAATGAATACCGGCAGGTATGAATTTGCGATCCATATCCAGAGATTTCACTCTATCTGATAATACAAAAAAACATCTCTAATTAAAACGGATGAGGACCTTGATATGAATCATATCAGAAGTTGATTAACCAACTAGAACTTTCACAACAATGGCAATCTAACTCCTGGAGGATGATGATAACATGAAAGGACTAATTGTGGTGGTGGCATGGCAGGGGCAACATTGTCTCTGAATCAGAAGGCAGCAGGGATTTAATGAAAACGTGGTCTTAATTTTAAGAAACATTAGCGCTAATAAAACCACTTTGAGAGATGGAGGCTACCTGTCATCTCCGCCATGATCTCATTTGTTACAGTGATTATATTAAGGCGTCATAGTTAATTTGACAATGACATATTGTGATGGTTTAAAATTAAATACCCACTGCTCCTTTAAGCAAACACACTGTGCAAGGAAAAAAACAAACAAACAGCAACACATACACACTGGGTGTTATCTAAAAAGTCTCAAATGTCATTAAGATGTATAAGGCTATGGAGTAGACTCGCACTCAAGTGGAACTGCTGCCACTGATTTTCCCCTAGAGAGAGCATAGGCAAGTATATACCTAACTATGATACTGTGCTTTATGCTAAAGTGTCATGTAAGTACTTTTTCCAGGCACCAGACCGGGGGAGAGATCCATTAAAAATAAATTTAAAAGGTAGTAAAAAAATATAGAAACATAGTTATAACATATTTCTTATGACTGCAGTAAAACAAAACTCATTTAGCTGTAAAAGCTTGCATACCTATTTTACGACTCTATAAAGTCTGTCTTCCAACCGCTGGTGATTTAGAAACTCCAGACTCAGATTTGGGTTGGTTGTATTTATTGCACAAAATGTTTCACAACAATGTGTAGGATACTTTCTGTAACATGCAATAATTTCCAAAATCATTTTACTCACCGTTTTTACATTTTACATCAATTACTCTTTTGATTCTACATATCCAGATTAAAGGCTTTCGATTCAACACAAATTTAAAACAGTCATTAATATTTCATCTGGAACATAAACAAATTTGCATGCTCTTTTTTTACAGCAGACATCTCGACTGCAAACGCACAAGTCTTATTGATCTGAGCCGATACAGAATTCTTAGACCAATACTGATAGTTGGAGATTTTAAATCCAATATTCAGAAATGTTGGTTGCTTTTTTTTTCTTCTTTCAGACGCATGAAACATGCAAGAGAGATTTCCCTAACATTTTTCATGTGTGGTTATTTATTTACTCACCTATGCTCGGCCCAATTCTGCTCAGATCAGCTGGTTGTTGTTGTTGTTGTTGTTTGTGACGTTCTAAAGACAGGTGTTCCCAAAAGGGAAGTTGCAGAGTGACATTTGGTGAACAAACTGTGCAGGGTCAACATTCCTTTGAAAGTTGTTTCTCCCGTCTCCTTACTTTTTAAATTTTCATTTTTCAGCTATCAGATGTGCCAATACCAATAGATCGGCAAATAGCTAATATTTGTAGATCTCTAATATAGATTACATAAATGACATTGTAGTGAAGTGTCCGTGTAAAACAATTCAGATATTTATCTTGGAACACGCCCATGTAGTAAATTAACATTACATATTTATTTATAAAGAAAAAAAAAGTTAGACTTGTCTCCATCTAAAAAAGGCCATTACATTTTAATGGAGAAGAGTCTTTATCAGATTTATATTGGTAAAATAAAAGGACAGCTGACTAATAGAACATCCATCATGCACATCAACATAATGAATACTAAATAAAGATTAAAAAATAAAATAAAATAAAGATGTACAAATGCATGATTAATCCACTCCATAATACAGCCAGATAAGTACAGTGCACTGACGATGTAAGATAGGGAAACATAAATATGTTTATTCACAAATTACAATGAAATTATTCATTACTTAAAATTTTTTACACAGTACTTAAAATAAGTTGCAGTATAATTTGTGTCTCCTTTCCTGTAAAATACTTAAAGTTACGCAATACTTAAAATTACTTATGCATTATGCAAATTTACTTACGCATTATATCCTATTCCTGGGTCGTTTACCCAGTGTTTTCTGTTTAGAACTTTTAAATCCTGTTATTATATATCTCTGTTTGTTTCCTGGGTTATTATGGGTGGCAGTTTTCAGTTAGGCGATTTTTATAATGTTTCCTTGATTGGCATGTTCAGGCCACCTTAGTTAGTTTTCTGAATTAAGTTCTTGGTCATTGTTATTCTTATTTGTTTACTACATTCTTCTCCGTGTTTGTTTATTTCCTGGTCTGTGTGTCAAGTTCACGTCTTTGTCTTGTGAAGTTTTGCATCCCCCAGTCTGGTTATTGTGATTCCCCCCAGCTGTTTTCACTCTCCTCTTGTTATCCCTGTTGTATTTATTGTGTTTTTGTGAGCGCTTTGTCGCGTTGTCGTCAATAGCTCCCCTTGTGGTTGTGTGTGTTTCTCTGTTCCCGATTTTGTCCTGAAGGTTCTTTGTGTTTGGATTGTTTGCTCTATAGTTTAGCTCATAGAAATAAAGGCTAAATAAAAATAAAAATAGAAGGTTTTTTTGTTGTTGTTTTTTGTTATTTCGTATTTTTGTTTTTAAACACTGCAATAAAGTAATTGTTAGTTTACGCTTGTCTACAGAGTCCAGTGTTTGGGTTTGAATTATGCCTGCCAAGGATTTTCACCCTTAGTCGCAGGCCTTATTGTTAAGTATTACCATTCATTTTTACCATTAGGAGTAGTCCACTGCATTTAGCTTAAGTGGCTAATCCAGAGCATGCATGGGAAACAACCCTACTGCGTCCTGTGTACACAAACCATTAAAGATTTTCATGCAGTGTAAACATGCATTTAAAATTTAATTACTGCTGTTCCTCAAATCAAAGATCCTGGAAGTCTTCCATTTTTATGCCAACTCATCCAATGGGAGCTACGTTTGGTCTCAAAATGGTTCTGGCCCATGAAAAGAGGAATGTAATTCAAGCATAGTTAATTTCATTTACAGCTGCTCTTTTCCTAATGTGAAATGTCAAAAATGTCTTTGGTTAAAAGGGCCTAATCTCCATCCCATAAACAATTCGATCTATCCTTTTCTCTAATCGCCTAAATGACTTTCAGGTGTTTGTGATTTTTCCCTGTTTGGGTGTCTTGGTTGAACACTTTAATGGAGATGCTAACTGCACAGAATGAGTGCTTTTGGAGAAAAATGGACACCCTGATAATAATTTACCAACTTCATTACTGCCACACCAGCCAGACAATAGGAGAATATTTGCTTAGTGATTGAATGTTGGCTGATTTTTAATTCATTTATTATTCTTAAAACATTCCATTTTGGCAAACCACTCAACACAAAACCTGTTAATTGTGAGACACAATAGGTAGACTCACTCAACAATACACTAGAACAAGTTGCTTTAAAAAGCTATTTTGGATTAATTTGACCTCAACCTTTTCTCCCCGCCAGGTAACATCCGGAACACAGAGAAGCTGAGTTATGACCACCAGCAGCAGTACGAGATCCAGGTGACAGCCTGGGACTGCGGCCAGAAGAGAGCCTTGCACAGTGTTCCTGTCCGCATTGACGTCAAGCCGGTCTGCAAACCCGGCTGGCAAGGTTGGTCCTTGTTGTATGAGCCTGTCTGTGTTTGTGTGCAAAGATTTCAGGCAGGTCTGACTGCGCCGTGTTTATACATCCAGAAACACAGATGCAGTTGTTTGTGTGTGATTACTTGGGTTTGTGCAGTCTGTGCGTGGCGTCGCTCTGTTGATGTTCACAGATGTGCTTATTTGCAAGTGATTACTTTAGTGTGTGTTCCTACTTACATCTAAATGTGTGGCACTTGCTTAAGTCTGCATGCTTCATTTTTCTCCATTTGTGCTTATCATAATGCCTGCATTTCTCATCTTTCTTTACCTACAGTATCTTTCTATATTTCGCTCTCTCACTTTCCTTTTCTGAGCCTCTTTCTGTCTCTCTTTGCCTCCCTGAGGAATTGGCCTGTCAAGTGTAGCTGGTGATCAACAACACTTTACTAAAAGCACTGTGACTCAACCTATGCTGCTCCTAGCACATCAGAAGATGGTCTTGGCAGCCTTAACAAGGCCCAGAGTAATGCAAAGGCAAGCGTCTGAGTGCTGCCACAACAACACAAACAGCGCTTAAGATAACTTCAGATGCAATTTACGCTTGTCAGAGAGGGCAACGGCACGTGATGAGTGATGACCACATGCTGTTTGGAGCGTCACATGTAACCATGCGCAATCTGTGTTGTTCTGTCATTAACAAGGTGATTCATGTGCTCATTGGCATCCAGCCATTTATCGTTCCACGGAACGCAAAGATAGCAGGCTGGTGATAAACAGCGGTAAATGAGGACCCTGGCAGCAGCTCAGTAGCAGCCGCTGAACCCTGAGAAAAGCTGCTAAGTTGCCTGGCTCGTATTCAATCTTCCAGCTTATATTTTCTCAAAGGTTTCTGGACAAATGTTTGTGTTTCTGCTGTGATTCAGGGATTTCAAATAAAAAAGTTGGAATTTTATAAATCTGTTTCCAAATTACAAGGACACTGCTTGAAAAATGGAAAAGGGAAACGCCGATATTAAATGTTGATGAGCAAATAGGAGGGGTTCACCAGCAGTTGCAAGTAATAAGGACAGATTTGGTATTGTGAAATTGCAGTCATGTTTCAGAGACTCTGGAGAACTCTCTGTACACATGGAACCAGATCTAAAATCCATATTGAAAAGAGGATCTTTGGGCGCTGCATTAATAACAGACATAATTCAGGAGTGGAATCACTGTGTCACTATTTTTAAAACCATTTTCAGTGAACATATTCTGTCACTGCATCCACTAAAGGAATTCAAACCACCACAGAAAGAAAAAAAACCATACATATATATATATAATCTTGATGTCTGATGAATAAAAATTTCAGATTACTTCTGGCGTCCTCTGGCCAAAAAAAGAGCGAATCAATAGCTGCTCAATTATCTGAACCTAGGGTCTGGGATTCTATAGAGCTGCATTAGTGAACTTGGCATGTGTAACTTCATATCTGTGATGGCACCAATAATACTGAATGACATGATATACAGGTTTTGAAGTATATTCCACCACTCAGATGATGGCTTTCATGGGAAGGCCTTGCTTATTTAAAAAAATAAAAATATATATAAAAATAAAAACCCACATTCTGTAAGTATTAAAACATCACGGCCGTGTAGTAAGAGTTCAGGTACTAAACTGGCCTTCGGGCAGACCTGAGCTATCACACATATTTGGCGCATTATGAAATAAAACATAGGGCCAGAACTGTTGAAACACCGAAACTCCGCAGTATATCACGTAAGGACGGGGAAACATTTTGCTTTCAAAACTACAATTGTTCATCTCAGTTTCCAAACATTTACAGAGTGATGTTGAAAGAAGAGGTGATGCAAGGCAGTGGTAATAATGCCCCTCTCCAAACCTTTTTTAAACAAGGTCTTGGCATTAAATTCAAAGGGAACATTGATTTTTCAAAAATACACTTTCTCAATTTCAACATTTGAGGTTGTCGTTGTACACTTTTAAATTAAGTATGGAAATTAAATTAAGCAATGAGAAGCAATTCTGCCAAACCATCAAGAAGGGAAAGCATTGCCTTACCCACACAGTGTATAGCACGGGTGGGGCGCTGTGGACATCAACTGAAGATATAGTCCGGCACTGGAAGGAATCCTTTGAGGACCTTCCTAATCCCACTGACACGCCTTCTGCAGAGGAAGTAGAGTCTGGGGACGATTTGCCCATCACTGGGGGGTGAGGTTACTGAGGTAGTTAAACAACTCCTTGATGGCAGGGTCCCTGGAATGGATGAGATTCGCCTTTAATTCCTGAAGGCTCTGTTGTAGGGCTGTCTCGGTGGACACACCTCTGCATCATCACATGGAGTTCTGGGGTAGTGCCTCTGGATTGGCAGATTGGGGTGCACTCAATGTTCCATTGTTACGGGACACTGAGTCCCTGTAAAACTGCAGCGAGGACTTGGTCCGCATTGCTGGCAAAAGTTGGGACTTGTTTCTGGTGGGTGTTGGACTCGGCCAGGGCTGCCCTTTGTCATGATTCTCTTCAAATTTTCTATGCTCAGAATTTCTCTGCTTTTTGCAGATGATGTGGTCCTGCTGGCTGCATCACTGTGGTGCAGTTAGCTGCTGAGTGTGCAGTGGTGGGTACGAGAATTAGCACCTCCAAATCGGCAGCCATGGTTTTTTGCCAGAAAAAAGGTGGGGTGCCCACTCTGGGCCAGGGACAAGTTGCTGCCCCAAGTGGAGCAGTTTAAGTTTCTCGGGGATGTTTTCATGTGTGAGTGGATCAGGAGGTTGACAGATGGATTAGGGATGTGGCTGCAGTGATGCGGACACTGTACCGGTCTGTCGTGGTGAAGAGGAAGCAAAACTGTCGATTTACAAGTCTACATCTACATCTGCATCCCCACCTGTGAGTAGTGACTGAAAGAAAAAGATTGTCGATACAAGCAGAGCCGCAGAAAGGAACTTTCTCTGAAGGGTGGCTGGCCTCTCCCTTAGAGACAGGCTGAGGAGTGCAGTCATTTGAGACTAGAACTGCTCCTCTTCCGCATCGGAAGAAGCCAGAGGTGGTTCAGGCATCTGACTATGATGCCTCCTGGGTGCCTATTGGGTGAGGTGTCCCGGGCATATCCTACAAGGAGGAGGCTGTGGGGTAGACCCAGGAAATACTGTAGAGATTACATCTCACTGCTGGCCTGGGAACACCTCAGCGTTCCTCTGGAGGAGGTGGCTGGGGAGAGGGAGGTCTGGGCTTCTCTGCTTAGGCTGCTGCACCTGTGACCCAGCCCCTGGTGAGTGGAAGAAATAAATGGATAGAACTGATATTAAATTATTTGCCCAACATTGCATTGATTTGTTTTGTTTTTATTTGTTTTTTAATTTCTACACTTTACCATAAAAAAAAAAATCAAGAGGGGATAAGGGTAAAGCAATTTAAGAAAAAAAAGTTAAGAAAATGTAACAGTACTATATAGTATTTTAGACTGCATTATGATTGAAAGAAATTAAAGTTTCCAAATCAAATAATAAAGAATTAGTGAAGGAAAAGTGTAAGTTTTACCTTTTGTTTGAAATTTCTAATTATTACATGCAAATACAATAGGTCAAAATCATTGTAGCAGGACAGCCTGCTGCAGTCTGACCTATATTTTTACCATTCTAACATTTTGTTACCCACACACACACACACACACACAGAGAGAGAGAGAGCTTGAAGGCCAAATTAGTATAGTGTGCTCTTTGTTATGGTGCTTATGCAGTTTTTTCTTGTACAGTGGGGTACTCTGCTTTGTCCCTTCTGGGAGAGACTGCTGCCTTCGGGGCGTGCAGTTTCCACGGGTGTCCGTGTGGGGAGGGGTCTTCATACAGCACAATCACATAACTGTTATGGATGGGAAAAGGTAACCTTTATGCTCTCTGTGAAAGCTAATGCTGTCTTTACACTCTGCTTTCATGTCAGCATTTTTCAACTTAAGATCTGAACTCCAAAATTATGGTGAAAAGATCACACACACAAATCTGCACAAAGACACCGTTCCGTCATGAAAGGGCCCGTGTCGCTATGAGCGTTGTTTGTCAGCAGGGATAAAGCGAAGGATGGAGAGAGAAAGCAGTAAATGCCACAGCCATAGATCAGGGGATATTTAATAGGCCTAGTGGTTGTTGTATTAAACACAGCCTACTCCAGGAATGTCAAAGGTGCGCATGCACGCACATACACACATGCACACACAAAACGTGCTTTCTTGCAGTTAAAAAACTGTAATCTGTCTGTTCAAATTAGCCGTGGTCTCTGGCTCTGGACAGCAGGTCTCAGCTGTGTGTCTCTACCAATCGCAGGCCTTCAGTTGTTCTTGGAAACTCCTTTACTGAAGGCTAGTGCCCGTTCACGCACACACACACACACACACACACACACACACACACACAGACACAGGTATGTGTAGTTAGTTGTTTTCAGCCGCATCATGCAGCTGTTTTCCGCTACCAATTAGTAGAGCATTTTAACAGATGTTTAACCAGATGTTTCCATGAAGATTTGTAATAAGCCAAAGGCAGTGCTAAAAGAGAGTGATTATTTGGTTTTTGAGGATCCAGTAGGCAACAACACGTCTCTATATAAATAATTGCATTGGTCTGCAATAACAAAAGTTGCCCTGGAGATCTTCAGATCATATGATGCTTTGTCAAAACTTGGTTCCACAAACTCATGCTGATCAAAAAAGGTTTAAGTCAAACTCAGTCTAAGGGGGCTGGAGTCAGCCTGTAGGCCATTGAAAAACCATAGTTTTTGGCACTTCTGCATTGGCTGACTTTTTTAAGCTCTGGAGATTTCTGGAGCCACTTGGTTTAAATATGAAGAACCAGCAAAAACTTTTCCCAGACCCTAATGGGAACGTTTGCACGGGCAAATTAGCTGTGCAGTGATCTTCTCCCAGATTGCCAACTAGTTCTCTGAGCAGGTAAACTTGCAATCAGTGCTTTTTTTCTGATCAGCCCATGAATCCTGCGGCTACATCCCCTCTATACCTCTCCTCTTCCTGATCCCGAACCACATTATGTTTCATTTGTAGCAAGTTCTTGGGAGGATGCCAGCTCCTGTCCCTCTCGATGCCAATAAGCTACTGCCACTGTCCCAACAGTGCATCACTTCTTTATCTTTTTTTTTTTTGCAATCCGTTCAGTGTATTCAATAACAGGAGGCTACACTGCCACAACTTTTTTCCCTCCACCAGTGAAAAACTGTTAAAAACTTTTCAAACTGTTATAGTCCGTCTCATATCTCTTCTATTAATCTCCCGTCTCCCTGCCACCCATATATAAAGACAAATATGTGAATACACACGCGCACGTTCGCACACACACACACACAAAAACTAATAATGGATTGAGCTGCTGTTGAGCTGCCCTCTCTAAATTCGAAGGAATGGCTATCAGTTTTATTTAGTGTGATACAGTTTGTTTCGAACACAACAACAGACACACTGACAGAAAGCTTTATGTGGTCAGACTTAAAGCCAGGAGGCCCGAGACTGAAAACAGTCTCACAAAACAAAAAGCTCCTCGTTTTTCTATGTTTGTGTCCTTGGATGGTTGTTGAACACAGAAAAAGTCACCAGCACAATTAAACTGACTTTAAAGTTTTAGAAAGCATTCTTGGAACGACCTGTAATGACGTGCGACATTGCTGCTTATCAATCTACATATTGGTGCCATAAAAGAAACCTTATTTATCGTCAGCACCAGCACACCACGATTAAACGTGACAAGGGGATCTGTAGCATCTATAATATGATATATTTCAAAAAATAATGTGCAGAAGGAAAAGCAGAATTTACATCTGTGATGGCCCGCTGTGTTGCCCAGGGTCTGCTGTTTGTTCCCCTGTTGTCCCCCCCTGTGTTGTCTTGCAGGTTCCGGGTAGGAGGTGCAACTGGGAGAACCTGGCGAGTCTCCCTGAAGCATTTTAGAGCTGGCTGTCTCAGTCTTTGCGCTCTCCCTCCTGTTACCCAGTAGCGTGTTATTTGATTGGCGTACGCTTCGTTATTTTAGGTTCTACACTGCACGGCACCATATGTCTAACATGGAAACACTCAACCAACTGCTGACACATTGATAACACTGACTAACACGTCTCATAAAATTAATTATGCGTTTTGCTTCTTTTGGTTAATAAATCCCCGTGTCTCCTATTATTTGTCATGGATCATAAGCTGTGATGTGACACAACTTGCAGCTGAATGCTGATAAACATGTGACAATAGCAGCATGCTGGTGTTCAGAAAGTGTACGTTCCCGTTCAGCTTTCACGTGAATTAGCTTGCTATCATTTGACAATAAATACATAGTAGTGTTGAGGCTTATATTAGTTTTACAAGGGCTGAAATGAAAAATATAAGAAACTAAAACTAAACTTAATTCCACAAATAGGTGCAAACACCAGATCCCATCATCACAGCTCCACTTATCCTCTGACAACCACGGAAATCTGTACAAAAACTCCTTGTAAGGCATTAAAACTGTTGGAGGAATTTCATTCTTGACTGAAGTGGCGAATATTTCTAATATTCTTATCTCTGCTTGATGTTCTTTTGCTTTACACATGTGAGGAGAAACACTTGCGTTAAATGGAAATCAGTCATGTCGGGCTTTTGTGCAGCAAGAAAAGTGGCGCTTCACCTACAAAAGAAAGAAGAGGAAGAAAAAACAGCATCCAGAACCAATTCTGTCGTATTTCCTCCACAACAGAGATTGCAGTCACAAACAACACAACTGCACAGGCACAGACGCGCACAGGCCTTGACTGGCAGATTGTCGCACTGATGAAAACAGGAAACTGCATATGCATACCCGTCCGTTGTGTTTGGAGTGTTTTGAGCCTTGAATATTTGTGTGTTTACATTGGTGCATGTGCACATTCCTTACCGTGCCATTTCTTTCTTAACCTTCTACAGCCCCAAATTCAAACTAACCCCAGAGGTATTACCGCACAAGGCAATTAGCACGACCCCCCTCAGCCTGCGGCTCTAGTTTCGAAACTATCAGAGAATAATTAGAGCAGTACGACATAGGTGTTTATGTTTTAGATGTTTACATTTCACCATCATTATCTTTCTAATGAGACTCATGAAAGTCGTCATTGGGACATGAGTAGACACTTGTTTGGAGAGAGGTGGCCCTCCTTATCCACCTTTGACAGCGCTAACCTTTGATCATATCACTCTGCTCTGTCTTTACACGAGGAATTATTGAGCAGTTTAACAAGCAGACAGCGTGTCGGCGTTGCAGAAATATAGTTGTGAAACTGTTGAGTAATTAGTATAATTGCTTGATGTTTTCATTTCAACAGAAATAGGAGAAGATAAACTCATTGACATACAATGTACTTCTGATCCTGGCTGTAAAATTGTGGAGTGCTGAGCTAAATAAAAATTTTATGTCTTTTGAACATGCAGTATAAGAGATGCGACTGGTTATTAAAAACGCACGCACCACACGTCAATACTACTCAGTTTTAAAGGTTTTTGTAATGAGGATTGGAGCGATGTTTGCAGTCTGTCTTCCTTAAAACGAATAGATTCGACCACCCGGAAATTTATTTTCTAAGTAAAAATTATCCAAAAGAGAAGAAACAAGAATCCTGTAATGATCGTAAGACGAGGCTTTGGTGTGGAAGATGTCTGTAAAAAAAATGTCTGTACAAAGAGTAGTTTCTGAAAAAGATGAAAACTCACTCTTAATAAATTCCAGTATGTAAGAGCTTTGAAGAGGATTAAGATGGCGAGACATACGTGCACAGCGATGGATGTTGTGATTTATTCTCACACGCTGGGCAACATGACAGAATATAGAGACGTACGTAAATGTCACTGTGTCAAATGTGATAAATGCTAACCTATTATTAATCAAATTTGATCAAATATGCAGTCATTTGAAAAGTAACGGCAAAAATGTGAACTAACGTTTGAACAGAGTGCAGATCCAGCTTTCACAGCAATAACTTGAAGTGATGTTTTCTGTATGAGTTTTCTGACATTGTTGTGGAGGAATTTTGGCCCACTCTTCTTTACAGCATTACTTCAGTTCATTGAGGGTGTGGGCATTCATTTACGCACAGCTCTGTCCCTGAATTGGCTAAGTGGAAGAAAATGGTTAATTGAATGGACGGATGACTGTGCTTTGTTGACATGATCCACTAGCTAAATCATTGGATTGGTTTTCTTGGTTTCACTACTGTACATGGAATATCATCTTAAAATCTCTAAAATAAAAAAAATTTTAGTGATCTAATTTTTCGAAAGATGGTCTAAATCACATTCCTCTAAAAAGGCGTGAGAACACATTGTGACATGAGTGTACTGTGTTAGCAGTAAAGTTGGAGGAAAGTTGAGGGCCACCTGAGAATAAATGATTTTCTGAGAGCAACAGACGCTCCCAGGCAAATTCTCTCTTTGACGAAAGAACCTGAA
Source organism: Bujurquina vittata (assembly GCA_015106715.1). Lineage (NCBI taxonomy): Eukaryota > Metazoa > Chordata > Actinopteri > Cichliformes > Cichlidae > Bujurquina > Bujurquina vittata. The sequence goes on along the minus strand of VUQK01007497.1, from coordinate 10,858 downwards.
TTTTCTGCTTAACTCTTCAGTATGCTGCGCGTGTGTGTGTGCGTGTGTGTGTGTGTGTGTGTATCTTGGGAGGCAACAGTACTGATCTCTGATAAGTGGAGGAAGAGGATGAATTAAAGAGAGGAAAAAGAAAAATAAATTACTCTGCACTTCCCTTTCCCATTTCCTTTACCTCCTCCTCATCCTCTCTTGCTTCCTCTCTAATCTCACACTGAGGCTGTCTGACTGCTGCTTTAGCACTTTTCATCCCCTCACTTGTATTAGCTAGTTTTGCCTTGTTATAAATTCATTGTTTCCCCTTTTCTCCCTTTCCTTAATGTCTGTGTCTCACACTTTTCTTTTCTTTGCGGGTTTGATTCTTTTCCCCGTTTCCCTTTTCCCAAATCATTCCTCTCATTTTTGCCATCTGGCGTGTCAGTTCAACCCTCACGGTTCGTGTTTCTTTCATTCTCTCTGCCTTTCTTCTCTGATCCCCTGCTAGTCACAGCAATTCATGTACATCACAGCTTCCAGGCTCTTGTTTTTCGTCACTTTTCGCGTTTATTACATCATAACATACATGTGCACATTGTCACAGGGATTAGCTCATTCAAAGTCTTTTTACACTTCTCCCTTGCTTCAGGCAGAAAGGACGGATGAAAGGTGACATGGGTAAAAAGCCTGGCTTTGCTTTGTTGTATTAGCAGAGATGCCTGTTGTAGGATAAAAACAATGTTATGGATATAACATTTTTTTTGTAACACTGCAGACGTGAGTATTCCCTCCTCTTACATCCACATCACCACTGTTGAAATTTTAAAAGAACTTTACACCGATACTGAAAACATCATGTCTTGTTCTAAAACAAGACTCATACTTTGGTGTGCACACTGCAGCCTCAATCATCTCTTATTGGGAGCATCTTTTGCACAGATTGTAGAGTTGGAATTTTTTTGGAAGAAGAAGTTTTTGGGCCAAACAAGCATGTTGACCTTTGCCTGTTGGAAGTCTTAAAAAAAATTGTGCTTTTTACTTTGGGAAAGTCAAACAGCTTGTCTTCACAACCCAAAAAACACCACTTGTGAACACATCTGACTCGGGTGGAACAGGTCAGTTAGGGTGTTTTACTCCAGTATACTCCAGTATGTGAGGATATAAAAATCCCTTCAAGTCAACAGGAACCAAATCAAAAGTAGTAAAAACTGCTGGAAAATGAGCACTGTGAAACTTGAGCATGTGGCTCAACGGGATCACTTGTACATTTACTGATGTCATTATGTGATATTATTAGCTTTAACTTGATCTAAATTATAGCAGTGTGCAAAATAGGAAAGCATAATAGGTGCATTTAAAATACTTAAGATAAGAGAGACATGTCTCTGTGTCTGGGGGAAAGGTTTTGGAACATTAATTCCTGGGGTATTGTCTAGCCCAGGAATGCTGTTAGGTAGATGTATTTATTACACTCTACAGTCATGTTACATTCTGACCCTGTCCTACACCTACAAGCTTTGGATAGCAACTAAAGAGCAATCCAGTGGAAAACCTCACTGTGGGGAGAGGCGACCCCAGGGCAGACATGCTGCAGGGATTACAGTGCATGCCAGGCTTGGATTCCCTCGGGATCCCCCATGAGGAGCTGCAGAACGTGGGATGCCTTGAATAGTCTGCTCAGTCTGCTGCCATCACGAGTAGGACAAAAAGAAAGACGGTATACAGAGAATGATTTGGCGCGTCTGAGATTTTGACAGAGTTTTACTGAATAGTTTCCACTTTAAACACCCAGGATTAAATTGTCATTTTCGCTCAATCCTCAGAGGGGGCAAAAGAATTAGAGTTACTCTAGACATGAAATTGGGGTCTTTTAGGAGGCTTCCCACAGAATTCTGCAGATTGAGAACTGGTGTAATTTCGTTGCAAATGATCCCATTAAAAGCTTTATAAGTCGACTATTATAACAGAAATATGTTTCTTAGAGTGGAGACCTGACTCAGCGCAGACTCAAATTCTTATCATGCTGCAGCACTGGAAATGTAGTAATAACAAATTCAGACGATTAATCGTGTGTTCAAACTTTGAAAGAGAAAACATAAGTATACACCATACTGGTCCTGATCATGAGATCACTACATATAACAGCACAGTTGTTTAGTTTTAAGCACTGTCCCCTCACACTAAGAAGGCCCTGGGAGTTATTAATGGTTTCTTACACCACAAATATTGGCCAACATGGTTTGTAAGAGAAAACTTGTATGTTGAGATGATAAATCCCAGAAGCCTATTTACTTGCAAATGCTAGTTGTTTCCACACAGTGCTCAGAGGGTAACTGATCCGAGAACAGTGAAAGCAGAGCCAGTGGCAGCATATCTAGCAAGCCGGTCCCCCATCAGTGTCCCCTTGAAGACCAGAGGTTTTTTCGACAACATGCATGTGCAAACGTGCAAAATGTGGGGTGGCTGCAGCTCAGGAGGTAGAGCAGGTCACCCACTGATCGGAAGGTCGGTGGTTCGATTCCTGGCTACTCCAGGCTGCGTGCCAATGTATCCTTGGGCAAGATACTTAACCCCAAGTTGGAGAGAGAGATCAGTTTTGCTCTGTTTTAAATGGTCTACGCTCTCATTTATGGGTGTGAATGGTTGCCTGTCTCTCTGTGTTGGCCCTGCGACAGGCTGGCGACTTTACAGGGTGTACCCTGCCTCTCGCCCTGTGTCAGCTGGGATAGGCTCCAGCCAAAGACAAGCTTAATTGGTAAGTGTAAAATTGCCATAGTTGCCAGACATATAAGTGGTTTTCTGTGTTTCTGTGGTGGCCCTATGACCTGTCTAGGGTGTACCCAGCCTCTCGCCCTATGACAGCTCCTGGGTTCCAGCACTCCCACAAACCTGAACTGGATAAGAGGTAAAGAAAATAGATCGATGACTATAATAAAGACTGCAGCCTCGTTTATGCCCATTTTCTTAGGATTTTAATTTTAAAAAACACGTGTTTTTAAATTAATTAAAAACGAATCATTTAAAGCTTAACTAATCCGCATTTTGATATTTAAATCATCAAGGGAAAACTTGGTTCTCCTGACAGACCAACCTTGTAGTTCCCCTTTAAACTCTTTCATCTCACTGTTTTGGTTTTACGGCCGGAGCACTAATTCTTTCAGGCCGATTCATCTTAACTTAATTGTTTGCCATCTTTTTGTCATTAAAGTAATTAAAGTGAACATAAGTGCATGGAGATGGCGATAGTGTCAGTTACTTAAAATATTATCTGAATTATTGACACAACAGTTATATTTTTAAAATAACTGTCATTAACTTTGCAGTTATTGTGACACCCTAACTGCAGGTTTTAAATATATTATCCCTGTTTAATTATAATATTATTATATGCACAGTCACCCCCAAGGCCAAATCAAGGACAGAAAACAAACAAACAAGCAAACAAATCAATAAATAAATGTATATTTATTGCACGCCACGTTGTGATATTGAGCCAATAAACTTGGGTATAACATAAATTTTCATGTTGACCGAATCACTGCTACATCACTGCTACATCACCCTTGGTGGGTTCATGATAACAGCTGGGGGGACAAATTAAACAAGCGAGGCTTCTGCTGCCACGGCTAACTAGTATATGTATATGTTGGAATCACAGATTCATTTTACACATTTTACCTGCAATTTTTCTGTTTCTGGATTTGTTTTGTGGCGCCAACGCGCACACCAGTCAGCGACAGAGTCAGTTCATGTTGCACTCCTAATGGTTGGTTAGTAAGAAAGTAATCAGAACTTTCTCTCTCCCAGGTTATCTTTTGGTTGCAGAAACCTGTTTCTTAGTGCAATTTTGAAGGCAAGTCTAAAGAAATCACCACAATTCTTTCGCGTTGGTCATTTTTGGACTGGTACAGCCCAAAATTGCGAGTCATATACTCGGCTTAACACTGATAATTTGGGGCCAAATCTTACCTTAATCTGAATGCTTGAAGTCTCCTATCATGGAACATTCAGATCGGAAGGATCCTTGCAATCATTGGCATTTTTGTATTTTAATGTTTTGTCTTGTTTTCCACTTTTCTCTGAGCAACCAGACATTTTCAACTGCAAGTCTTGCACTCTGGTGAAACAAGTGAGAGCTCTCTATGCACTCAAGAAAAAAAAAAAAAGGAGAAAAGTCTCTTGTATGGCACACAAAGAGCATGCATGAAAGCATTAAAATGAATTCTTTTGGGGGAAGAGAGACCTAAAGACAGGCAGGAAACAAGAAAAATCAGAAAGATGAAGTGGAGGGAGATGGAGGAGGACTGAGGTGGAGAGGAAAAGGATAGGGAAGAAAAGAGAGGAAAAGAGGAGCAGAGTGCTCTTTTATATGGAAATTGGCTCTCTCTCTGATGGCTGGGACGAGTAATGATGACCTCCCCCAATACTTGAACGTGGTGTCAGCATTTTTACATGCACATGCACATGCACAGGCACACACACACACACGGTATTCACATAACCATCCCGCTACACATCTACACATGTCCATACACATTTAAAAGCATGCAAGAGCTTACTGACGACACACACACATGCACACATACAAAAACTCACTCTTCCACACACCCCAAGAGACAGGGAACAGTGCGAAAGTGTGATGATGCATCATTTTCTTAAGCACCTCTATCCATCTTCCCTTCCTCACCAAGTCTTTTTCTCTGCTTTTCACGCCCTTTATTTGAAACAGGATGATGGAAACTTACCTCAGTTGCATATTTGTGTGTGTACAGCAATTTCAGTGCCTGAATATTCATATGTGTAGTTTACCCGAGAGATCATCTGTCAATATTACATCTATATCTGCTGACAAATCTGTAATATTCTGGTAGAAAGACAAGAAATGAGAAAATGAAAGCAGCCTGTAATTACATCTGTGCTTGTAAGAATTCAGCCTTTACAACAACTCATGGTCCTGCAACAAATTCAGAGTCCACTGGCTCGGTTGTACAGGTGTAATCAAAACAGTGCAAACCTTGACATTCAAAGGTGAGCGTGATTAGAAAGGCACAAGTTGCAATAAATCATACGGAAGATGTGAAAAACTTGTTTGTTTGTTTTTGTCAGAAAATCCCAGTATGTCAGAGGTTTCTGAAATATTCAGATCAGCCTGTCTGACAGCAACAACCATGTGACATTCAAAGTCACTTAAAACACCTTTCTTTCTCATTTGGATGCCCTTGACATGCCTAAGTGTATTGAGTTTCTGCAATGTGATTGGCTAATTAAAGAGTTCCATAAAAAGTGTATGTTTGTAATTAACATCTTCCCATTTAGGTTCTTGCTTCTCTAATGGCGCAAATTTGGTCCGTATGGTTAGCATTGTGAAACCTAACAAATTGCCTGACAGTACGCACTTCTCAGTGATAACAAAACTCTTATATGATCTGACATAAGCAAATATTTAGATCACGATCATAAAGTAACATATCTCCTGTTTCATATGCAAGATACAAAGCGCACATGCATAAAACAATTTTTTTCTGATCCAAACCTCAGTGAATTTGTACTTTAGCACTGATGAATCAGCTCCACATGGTTGTTTTCATGTCTGCCCCACTTCCTCTGCCTCTCGTCTTCCTTTCAAATTCACAAAGAGAGGAACTCTTGGGCCTTCTGTGTGAGTTCTGTTCAGTGTACTGCAGGCAAGCACGCAGCTCAATAGAGACCGGATAGCTTCCTATTAAACCCACACTGCTTTTAAGACAGCTCAGCTTTGGTGCAGGACTGTGTTACTGCTCGTGTGCATGCGAGTCACATTGTGCGAGAGCTTTTCGTGTGATTTTTAGATGTATGTCTCTGCACTACTTGTGCTCCTGCTGTTTGTGCAGTTTATTTTTTTATGGGTAGTTTTTTTTTTTTTTTCCCCCCCCTTTCTGGGGTGCAGCAGGACTTCCCCTCCGAATGCGGGTAATAAT
>VUQK01007493.1:10845-29015 GCA_015106715.1 Bujurquina vittata | reverse complement strand
TTCTGTTTTTGTAAGCAAGCTTGTGCAGATGTGTGCATGTGTGTGTGTGTGTGTGTGTGTGTGCGTGTGTGTGTGTGTGTGTGTGTGTGTGTGTGTGTGTGGGCATGCCTTTGTGCACTGTTGCCTGTGTGTTTGCTTCTATGCCTCCTTTTTAATGTTTGGTGCGGTTTTTATGGAGCCATCTCCTGGACAGTAGCCTGGTTTTCACAGCCCTTCCTTTAAAAGGCGCTGCCAGTGACAGGAAGGGCTCCTCCTCCTGCCAGGGCAGGAAGGCAGGAGAGGACACAGGGGGGAAGAGGGTTATTAGTGAGGGCTGTGGGAAGAGGAGGAGGAGGGGGGCAATGGTATTGAACTTAGAACAGCTGATGAAAGGGATTGTCACTGAGATCTCCCCTATCTCCTCCTTGCTGTCGTGGTAGTTACTTGCTCAGCATATTTGTGGTTGATTCCCCCCCGTTGCTGTTCATAATACAGTATGATACAAAATAAAGATCACAGAATCAAAAATCGCTCATGCTGCACTGATGTCGCTTTTTGAAATGGGCTGCGTTGCGGCTGTCTAATAATGAAGGACATTTATCGCAGGGCTTCCTCCCTCTCTTCCTCCTCTCGCCGTGTTTGTGAATGTTGTTGCAATCCGAGTCACACGGAAAACCATCGCTCACTGTCCAACTGACCCATGGACTTATGCTGCAGCCCACACAAACACACACACACACACATTCACATGTATGTGCACATTCCACAGCACGCTGCTGAACATTTTGTTTGGCGAGAAGTTATATAAAACCTACATTTGTTATCGAAATTAAAATTTGAATGGCTGGAGGTGAAGTTTAGTCTCAGTTAGGTTATGAATTTGACTGTCCGGTCATTATTATTTTATTACCATTTCTCAGAATTCTGATTTGGCTCACAAACTACAGTAAAGGAATAATTAAAGTTTTATGCATGCTTTTCTTTACCTTCAATTTCAAGGAAGATGTGAGGCTCACACGAGCCCCCAGGACAAAGTCTAGCTCAATAAGATGTGTGATGTAGGCAGACTGAGCCCGGCTGCAGGTCGGGCTTTTTCTTTTTTTTTTGGTCCACACAGAAGGAACAGCTTGAGCGTCAGCTCACTCTTTATGTGTGATTATTTTATTTTCAACTGCTACAGCAAGTTGTTACTTTTTTCATTGAGATGTGCTTTTTAATCCAGAATGACAGATCAGCTGTATGCACAATTGATTTTATGTTTTTTCCCAAAAAATTCAGTACACTGAGGAAACAGAGGACCACCACACACACAAACACAAACACACACACACACAAACAAATACAATTAAGGGTGGTGTAAAAAAAATCCGCAAACAAAGCAGTTACTGTTGTTGGAGTTTGACTCATGTCTGAAGTATTTATCACTTCCTGCTATAAAAACTTTCCGGTTAAACAGCTAAAACATAATATTAAGCTTTTCTTTTTCCTGTGTTTTAAAAAGCCGTGTTTGCCAGAAAAGAGTTTGACAGTGCAGATTTAGTAAACTTCTCTGGACTGATATGTTGATTCCTGAGCTCTGGCTCTCAGGCATCAGAGCCGATAAATAAGAGGGGCTGCTGTTGTCTAAACAGAGATGTACTGATCTGACAACAAACACTGAGGAAACGGGAAAGCAGGAAGATGGAAAAGACACGTGATGGAGTAAATATCGTGGTGTGACGTAGTTTGAAGAAGCCAGAAGTTGAATTTTATGTTGTAGCTTTTTTGTAAGTAGATTACGTTTAGTTTAATGGCATTCTAGTGTATTCTGATAAGTGTGAAATGTGTCATATGACAGGTTATATTTATAGTGTTTCTTGAATGTGCGTGGGAGTTGTATTACACTGGCTGATGAAGACGATTCACACGAGGCGTGTTGTCTCTTCCGAGTCCAGCAGCAGAGCAGTGTGCTGACTGATGTTGTGACATACTCGGGGGTGAGCTGCAGGTTATTTTTTTTTAAGCTGAGGCTCTGAGGCTGAGCTCAGTTCAGGGTGATGACAGCTGCTGACAGTTTTTGGCTCCTCTCCCTCTTTCTCCACGCCAGGTAAAGCCCCACCCCCTCCCTCTCTCGCCGCCTTCAGCCGAGCGTCTCTCGCCCTGTCTCCATCCGTCATGTGTCTCTGAGTCACGTCCCTCCTCACCTGCTCTCACCACCCTCAGACACTGTCAGTCACTACCGCTCTCCTGGCGCCAGATGCAGGTTCTCCGTTTCAATGGGAGCTGTTTTTCCACTTGTTCTCTCAGGGCCACTTTTACATCGGCAGTGTTACTATATAAACAGAAAACAGCGATCGGGTTGCAGCACCACTCATCCAGCTCCTTCACTTCCACCTCTCACACCTTTGCTCTTGTAACCCAAAACTGAACACACGCTATAAGAAAAATTAGGAGCACTTAGTTTATTCAGAAACTCCCCTTGCCCCCGTTGCTTTAGAAGATTGCATGTAATTATCTGCAGCCTTTTCTAGTAAGACGATAACAAAGAAATTATTGTGTCTGGTCTGGGGTTTTTTCTGACCTGTCTGAATACATATGAAATCATTTTTGCAAATACAATAGCTACAATTGTTGCGCCTGTCACAATAAACCTGAATCCCAAGTTGCTTTATTCTCAATTTTCCATTTCGTTTCACACAGTGGAAACTTGTGCAGGTTGGTGCGTTCTCAAAGTCGCCCAGAAGATCATGCAAAATGAATAAATCTACTTTCAGCTGCTCCCTTATTCACGAGGGGTCGCCACAGTGGGTCGCTTCACAGCGTTTTCACGCTGGATGCCCTTCCCAAAGGGATTTGTGTCTCCTCCCAGAATCAAACCAGGGATTTTCGCTGGTTAGGCAGATGTGTAAACTACCACACCATAATGCAAAACGAATGCTCATGTTTATTCGCTGTTGATGTATGCAGCAGTGTTCATGTGTTTCTTTCTTTTTGTTCTCACCTTGTTGTTGGAAAATCATTGTGTCTCTGTGTACACGCATATTTGGTACGTATGTCCTTTCAAATGTAACTGCCCATAAAAAGCAGGAAGTAGGAACTAATCATTGCTTTACATTTATCTCAGAACCCAAATATTAGCCATTTCTGATGGGTAACAAATTTAAACCTAGTTTTAAAAACCTTGTTTAGTGAGTGAGACATATAAACAATCACTGATTTATGAGAAACGTCCTGTTATTTTCTGACTTACTGTTTTGAAGTGTAAACATAACACAATGTTACATTCATTTTAGTTAATTTATGTATCACAAAACAAAGAAGTCAACAGCACAAAGACGTGTCTCTTACCTACCCATTGTTTGTGGGTCTGCTGAACCCACATTACTGGGTTTTAAAGACGTTCGACCATAACAGTTGATTAAAAAAATACTCAGACTTTAGAGAATATCTTAAAATTTCATATGACACTTTCTAACTTCAAACATTTATAACTATTAAACCTTTTCTAGGTAAAAGGCAAAAGTAAAACACATTATAGGCTGTTAATGGATATCAGGAGGCTGTCGAGGCCTCAGGAAACAAATACTTTTCTGACTCACTCCAATAGTCCGAGAATCCTCTTTAGTACCATCAGTTCTTCCCCTAACTGCTCCACCTCTAGCTTTCCGAGCCTAAAATTTTTGTTGATAAAATCATTTCTCAGAACTAATTTTACATTGAGCAATAATGAGTCACCCAGTTCTCCTATTTTAATGGCTGTATTTGATCACTTTGACCTGCGACATACCTCAAGGGTCCATTCTGGGTCCAGTTCATGTTGCTTTATGTTGCTGATACACAGATATACCTGCCTCTCAAACCAAGCACCGACACATTCCTAGAGATGCTTTTTTTTTTTTTTACCTCTAGAGCCGTTATATGCTATATTTTGGACTAATATGACAATTACAGCTGGTTCAAAATGCTACTGCTGGGTTTCTGACTGATACACAGAAGCCTGGTCATATTTCACCCATTCCTAAGTCATTACATATGCTTCCTGTGAACAAATCAGATCAATTACATTATTTATCAGATATTTACAATCCTGTGTACCATGATACTCTCTTAGGTCATTGATCAGCATCTTCAAGTAATTTTCCAGCCAACTGATCAAAACTCTGGAATCTTGTCCCCTCCTCAAATCTGCCTACAGTCCACCTCACTTACAGAGTTCATATCTCAACTAAACACATACCTTTTCTCATTAACCTTCACAGCTTCAGGCTAGTTTCAGCTTACTGTGTTATAGCCCCACTGAATCTCTTTTACTATTATTATTTTTAATTATTATTTACTATTATAATGTTTTATTATAACTCTATTAATTAATTATTACATTGCTATGTATTTCTTACACTTGCATTGTATACTGTGTCTTCTTGTCTTTGGGTCCGAAGTGTATGTGTAGTTTCACACAATAAGAGGTGCAGAAATAGCAGGTGTGGCGCACGCACACAGACACCCCCCCCACCCCCCAGTCTATTACCCTGGAGTCTAGTGAACCAGCAGCGATGTTTGGAGTCACAGTGTATTAAGAGGGCCTGCAAGCTTATATTTACTACAAACAGGTTAACAGTAATAACAGTAATAATGTTAAACTCAGCGTGGGACATCAAAACAACAGAAATGTTTCAGTTCATGCACACGTGGCATGAAAAATTGATGCGCTGGTAGTGTGCAGATCACTTAAACAGACACGCTTCCATGTAACTGTGCCAAAACCCGTGCAGCACATCACAGCGCCACTCCAAATTCAACAAAATGATTAACAGACTCGCCATGCTAAGCGGTCACTGTTTAATTATCGTCGTGTTTGAACACATTTGTGAAGAGTAAAACAGGCTGATGCTCGTGTAGTCAGCAATACTTTCTTCAGTCAAGGTCAAAGTTAAATAGTCAGGATTTCATTTAACTCCTCGACCACTGGGAAGTTTGTGTCCTCAACCTCACCTCCTTTTCCCCCGATTTCTTTCTCTTTTCATTTTTTCTTCTACTTTTATTAGATTATTCCTTTGTGCCTTTGCCTCTCTGTTTTTTGAAACCTTAGCACTCTTGTTAATGACAGGCTGAGGGTTCAGGTTGGGGTTGCAGTGTTGGGGTGGGGTTTGAGGGGGGTGAACACATTTGGTTCAGTCCTGTGCTACCCATTGACGGTGACAGGAGGGGCTGTGACTTTAGGTTTTTGACCCCAGATTCTTTATTTTTACTAGGAAGGGATCCAAGGATGGAGCTGTTGATGTGAATAGCTGCCCAAGGTGACTGGATCCCAATAAAGAGGCTGTCACCCTGGCCGGGGGCCTCCTTCCCATCCGAGACACAACTTTTATAGGCCTGCTTATGAGCCTGGGCTACTATTAAACCCTGTCCAGCCTGCACTGAGGAATTTAGGGCCAGGAAACAAGGGAGTGGGGGTGGGAATGGGCAGAGAGAGGTGAAGTTGGGGTGAGTGAAGGTGAAAGTTGAAAGGCACGTTCGAAGGAATCTGCTTGTTTTGTAGTCATCACCTTTAAATGTGTACCAGGCGTACTTTGGTGTTACCCTCTGACTGAAGTGGAAGAAGCCGCGGCCGAATAAATGTGGCACTGCGTCCATGTCGTATCATTTCTTTTGACCGTTTTCACAAGCGGCAGAGGAAAGACATTGCCTGTGGTCAGCATATGGTGTTATACAGTGTGCAGTTTTCTTTAGCGCGACAGTGAGAAGGAACAGAGCGAGACAGCAGAGCCTCATAAACATCCCACCTCTGTTTGTTCACATGGGGCTAGCGGTATTACAGCCACTTCTTTTTGAGCAACCTTTCGAATAAAAATGTGCTCACAAATACTCAGACAGAGACTCACACACAGAGAAATTCAAATGTCAGTCAAAAAGTAAGAAAAGGTATTTTGCTACCCCCAACACACACACACACACACACACACCAGTAAATGGGAAAGCCAATCAAATCTCAGCTGCCAATCAGATTTTTATCAGCAGGGCCATCTGGCCATCAGCTAATTGTGTCTCTTTTAAGTCCCTGTCAATCAGCAATGCCACCCCTCCTCCCTTTTCTCTTAAAAATGTCTTTGAGCTTGCCTTCTGGCTCCAAGGGGTGGCCTGCATGAGGTTGGGGGGGGGTTGTTTGCTGACCACTCTCTCTTAATCACTTTGTATTAGCTTTCATCACAGTTTCAAAGGCTTTAAGCATCAATCTAAACAAGATGCTCCGATTTCATAAGCGTGCTTAACTGTTTCTCCATTCTGCTCTCTTTCGGCAGCCGTGGAGACCCAGAGCACCAGTTCGGAGGAGATGGTGCCAAGCTCCCCTTCGCCTCCTCCTCCGCCTCGGGTTTATAAGCCATGCTTTGTGTGCCAGGACAAGTCATCTGGTTATCACTATGGAGTGAGCTCCTGTGAGGGCTGCAAGGTAAATGAAGTCAGAGATACACGAGGAGGTCACAGGACATATGTAATGTGAACAAGTCCACTGAAAAGAGTTCAACTGGAGCCGCACAGATGTGCATAAAGAGGTAGCGTGTTTGCTGTTGCTGAGCTGCCCTCTAGTGCATCCTTACGTAACTGCACATGACTCGTGCAGTAAATAAACAGTGTGCTCCTGTATGTGACAGGCAGATGGCTTCTTTTATGCACTTGTAAAAGATAACTGCTGCACTAAGAAGGAACCATCATAGTTCTCTGTAGGCAGTCTGTTCACTGATCTAATCTTTAATAATAAATAATAGCTTTTTAGAGTTTTCATGTAATTATTGTGCTGCATGCATCTCTTGATTGAAAACAATACATTTTTTGTCTGTTTTAGGGTTTTTTCAGGCGCAGCATCCAAAAGAATATGGTGTATACGTGCCACAGAGACAAGAACTGTCAGATCAACAAAGTGACCCGCAACCGTTGCCAGTACTGTCGGCTGCAGAAGTGCTTTGAGGTCGGCATGTCCAAAGAAGGTAAGTGTCTCAGAAAATGCGGGGCTATCGGTGTGTCCCTGTGAAGGACAACGCAAACAAGGGCTCGCGTTCTCTAATCTTGTGCACGTGTTTCCCCGGTAGCGGTGCGTAACGACAGGAACAAGAAGAAGAAGGATGTAAAGGAGGAGGTGGTGCTGCCAGAGAACTACGAACTAAGCGGAGAACTGGAGGAGCTGGTTAACAAAGTCAGCAAAGCACACCAAGAGACCTTCCCGTCTCTGTGCCAACTAGGAAAGTACACCACAGTGAGTCCTTTTTTTAGCACATAATTGCATCCACTTCAAAAACACTCACAATCCACTTAAGCTCACCGCTTTGCAGGAAGGACAAGCACAATGTGGAGTTTGCACAGTCACACAGAAAAAGTGTCCCTCTTTGTCTCTCCCAGAATTCAAGTGCTGACCACAGAGTGCAGCTGGACTTGGGCCTCTGGGATAAGTTCAGTGAGCTCTCCACTAAGTGTATTATAAAGATTGTGGAGTTTGCCAAGCGGCTACCAGGCTTCACTTCGCTCACCATCGCTGACCAGATCACCCTCCTCAAATCTGCATGTCTGGACATCCTGGTACTAGCACCATGCTCCTATTACTTCTCCTCTTTAACCAACTACCCCTCCACTTCCCTAAGGCATTCTCACTTCTCACGCTGCTTTACGTGTTGATACAATATGAACGTGATTCCAAACATCTGCCGTTAAAACATTTTAATATGGACTTTTATCTGGAAATTTCTTGTTTATGTCTTGTCATATTCTTCCCCTGCTCAGATGCTGAGGATTTGCACTCGCTACACACCAGAGCAGGACACAATGACGTTCTCAGATGGCCTGACTCTCAACAGGACTCAGATGCATAACGCTGGTTTTGGACCACTCACAGACCTGGTGTTTGCCTTCGCTGGTCAGCTACTGCCTTTGGAGATGGACGACACAGAGACGGGGCTGCTCAGTGCCATCTGTCTCATCTGTGGAGGTAAGCCTGTTCTCTTCACATCATCTCCATTTGCAATTGTGGAATTACTGATGGAAAGGAACTAGCACCAGTCTATGGTCACACTTCGGTAATCAGTCAGTAGTATGAAGACATTTCCTCTTTACTTTACTCCTAGATCGTATGGACTTGGAAGAGCCAGAGAAGGTGGACAAGCTACAGGAACCACTGCTAGAGGCTCTCAAGATCTACACCCGACGCAGACGCCCGAACAAGCCTCACATGTTTCCCCGAATGCTGATGAAAGTCACAGACCTCAGGGGAATCAGCACCAAGGGTCAGCTTTTTTTTTTTCACAGCACAACCACAGTTTGGAGTAGCTCTCAGTCCTGAACCTCAACACACAAACTGAGAACTCTTTAAGTATTAAAATGTCTGTTCGGATTTGCATTTGTCATCAGTTTTTCCTCAGTCAGATAAGCTCAGACTCAAAGTTAGGAAAAGACTGAGGCGCCGATAACCTCAAGCAGAAATCAGGAGCTGAATCCTGGGTTTTGTTGTGCTTTCATTGCCTACCATCCAAGTCCTACTAATGGTTAAAATATACGTTCAGCTGCTCCCTTACTCACACGGGGTCACGCCGCATATTTGATTTGGCAGATGTCCTTCCTGACGCAACCCTAAAGGGATTTATGTCTCGAACTAGGGAACTTTTGCTTGTCAGGAAATGTGTAAACGACTACATTAATAAATGCTTCATTTTAATAACAGAAACACTGCCTCAAAACAATATAGTAACATTTAACAAACATTGCTGAAAAATGATTTCTTTAAATTATCTGCCTGTTTCTGTAGACTAACAGGTAAATGAATCTTCATGTGTCTTTAGGTGCAGAAAGAGCCATCACACTAAAAACAGAGATCCCCGGCCCCATGCCTCCCCTGATCAGGGAGATGCTGGAGAACCCGGACTCCTTCGAGGACAGCAGCGACTCGGGCGACAGCGCCGCAGCTGCTCCCCCTGCCATTCAAGCCATCAAGCAAGAAGACAAGTCCACGTACGAGTCAGCCTTTGAGGAAGAAGAGGAGGAGGAAGAGGACGACTATTGGGACGAGGAGAAAGAGCGAGGGGCAGACAGTGACGGAGAGCCGTGGGGAGAGGCGGCGGCGGGCGCGCAAAAGAAAAGTGTGACAGGGAAGAAGCAGTGAGAGACACAAGGCGACACCGCTTCCTCGCACAGAGCGCCGCTGGGCAACACCACCTCCCCTAAACCTCACACATAAACACTCTTAAATGGTGTTTCGTACAGCACATATCTGGATATACTGTACATACTGACTGAAAGGAAAATGTGTTAAATTCAGCATAGGAAGGGAGGAAAAAAGCACTACATTTCAGTGGATTGATGAGGGCACCATTAAAAAAAATCGCCGTGCCAGACTGTTTAAAAGATATTAAAAAAAAGCTTTTTGTCCGCACAAAGACAGAAAAAAAGAGTTGTTGAAAGAAGAAAATGCACTCCTCCGCTATCTATTAAGGGCTATGCTTTGTATAAAATTGATGGTAAGAATACATTGCAGCAACAGAACTCTATGTGGCGTCCAAATGCCACTAATGTCTTCTCAGAATTACTTTTATTACTATTCAGAGATTATGCTCCTTATTTTTTCATTATATGATTTTTATAAGCATGTACACGTTTCTGTTTTGTCTTCGTGCTCGTTTGTGGGACCTTGTGTCGTTTTTTTCCTGCATATTTTACACTCAGTCCTGCTCACATTTGACCGGACATTTGTGTGTGTGTGTGTGTGTGTGTGTGTGTGTGTGTGTTTTGCATTTCTTGTATTGGACACAGTGACGCAATAGCAGAAAAAAAGAGGAAAAAGAGCAATAGCAAAGAGACGGAGTCATGAGCAGGACTCAAACTCACAGTGTGACAAACATGTGGTATGGCAGATTCATGAAAATCCCTGATTGGTAATAAGCTAACCTGAAATATAGGAAAGAGGAATTTAGCTTTAATTTTAACTGTGGTGCTTGTGGGCCAAATAATAATTTAAAAAAATGTAAAAGAAATGCAGCAAACATATCTCCACCTCCACCCGAGGCTGAGTTTATCAGGGCTATGCATCATCAATCTATAAACTATTTTCTGCCATCATAACTCACTAACTATAAGAAGTTCTTTCACTACAGAGTAGGGATCATTCAAACCTGAAACTTTCACTACGTGCGCTTGTTCCAGCAGCCAGGTACAGGAAAGCCATATCAGTTTCTTTCTTTCTTTCTTTAAACAAAGCAAGCAAAGACTCATCCAGGCAAACACATCTATTACTTCACAGAAACCTCAGGCGTGTTTGTGTGCGTGCGTGCAAGTGAGAGTGTGTACCAGTGAACAGGGTGATGTAATGGATACGTTACAGCACTGCCTTCATCCACAGTGAGTGTTTATCAAGAAGTCCAATTACCAGCATCTGTAAATGTATATTTAAAAAAAACATCAACACGCACACAAAAATATAGATTCTTTTTTGAGGTAGGAGAAACCCCTCACCCAAACACTCGTTTTGAAGAGCAGCTCATCACCTGTGTGATGGTCTCCGAGGATGCAACCGTCCAGCATCCCTGCCGAGGAGCAGGGTTCACGTGTGCTGCATTCAGTGCGTCGTGCAAGACTTGGAATTTGTAAAATAAAATTAAACCGTTTTTTGTTTTTAATGGAAGGTGTGTGTACAGCGGTTATTTTAGTGCGATGAAAGACTCGTGTTAAACTCCGTAACGTAAAAGATTGCAGCAAGGCAGCTGCGACGCGCCGTCAGTGCAGTTTTACTGATGAAGCTGCCAAAAAAGATGACGTGACCACTGCGGTGAAGCAGCGACCCGTATTTACAAGTTAAAGCTGTCTTGAGCACGATGTTGAAGCCATCGAGGACAGAAGTTTTGAGTTTGCTTTTTAACTTTGTGATTTTGCTGTCATATTGTAAACACATCAGGACCATATCACCGAGGGAAAAGACAAAACATATCTTGCACTTAACCAGCCAAACATTGTTCAGTATTTAAAAGTATTTTCTATGTTGTATAACCATGATTGTTTGGAATGTGTTTTTTTCCTTCTTTTCTCTGTTTTAAAGCCTTTGAATTTTTCCCAGAATTTATGCTGGTGCAGCCATGAGGTCCGCTTTACACACGAGTACACCATTTACAAAAAAAAGGATCAAAGATGGATTACATTTGGACAAACACAAAACACTGATAATGCATAACAATTTTATTAAGGTTCTTATCTCTCTGTTGGTTTTTACCTGGTGTCTTACTTTTTGTAAGCTCGGTCTCCGCCGCGTTCAAATGTCTTCATGTTCAGGGATTCGGGTTCCTCATGAGTTCTATTTCAACTTGTACCAAAATGGCTCTGATGGCTCTGACACCCATGCACTCACACACACAGAAATACAAAAACTGGGTTGATACGTTCTCTTTTTTACATTTTTATGAGAAGTCAATACTATTTTTGCTGTTTTTGGGGGGTTTATGAGTTGTTATTTGTTGTTTCTTGTATTTTGATAAATGCTCTTTTTGTTCTCAGACCTTTCAGTGTCTCGTGTCACAAGTTTGTTACAGTTTTGTGCTTTTTAGTTTAGGAAAAGTTGTCAAAAAAGGTTGTTTTTTTTATTGCTGTCAAATGTCAAAAGAGGTCAAACTTGACCCAAACATCATGAGAGGGTTAAGACTGCAGTGGTGTCCTTTCACGTTTGTAAAGTACCTTGAGCCTGTAAGACAATATAAGGAAAGAGTAGTGACACCTCATATATTTTCATTATAATACAGACAGCATTTACTTGGTATTTATAGTCTTTTATTAAAGAACACCATTGTATAATAGGGCCACATATAAATAACATTTTCCAAAGAAACCTTCACCTTAGACCAACCTGAACTGTGCTGAACAAGCCAGCAGCAAAGCATTTCCCACTTGACTGTGACCCACACACACCCACACACTTGGCACAGTTTCTGCAGTCACACTCACATGCAGAGCTTTAGGGGCTACGACGCCAGCAAAACAAGATGTAATGTCAGTTAAATACGCAAACCTATGTAACAGGTTTCTCACAACAGCTGTAACACGTCCACCTAATAATGAGTTTCAAATTCGACAATACGTTACAATGTATCCTGATATAGTTTATATCTTCATCTAAAAGTTCTGGAAACAAACAAAAAAAATAGCCCTTAATATCAGTTCAAAGCGTCACTAATTCTTATTCTATTAAAACCATAAACCACACAAATAAAACAAAAATCAGCTCACTTAAGACTTGCAAATGTTTTCTTTGAATACAGACACTCTTGAGGAATAAGCTCATCACTCGGGAAACCTGCAGTCCGTCCCTGTGTTACCACATGGGGGAGTCAGCCAGCTTACTGCAGAGGCAGAGAGAGTTAGTCTTATTTTCCGTTGTGGGGGGGCAAAGAAAAGCATGTAAAGTGTAACTGCAGGAAAGCCAGCCGTGTCACCTGAGGACGGGGTTGATGAGCTCTGGTAGGATCAACTGCTTTCTTTCATCGGCAGGGGGCTCACAGCGCTGCCTCTTCCCATCCTGATTCAACAGACAGAAGCACCCAAAATATTCATGTCAGAACCAGCGACTTGAACCAGGGCTTCTAAACCAATACCTGAGCCATCGTTCCTTAGTCGTTTTATTTTCATCAACTAGTCTTTCTTCACCTATCACTTTCCAGCAGAGTTTAGGAAACAGTATTTGATGTGAGCACCTTTTTTAAAACAACACTAATTGTGTTCAGCACACTTGCACGCAGTTTTTCAAAGACACTTGCTTTGGAGGATTTTCCTGTGATGCTGAATATCTTTAAATAGCTCAACTGTGGACTCATTGCCTTACTGCAATGCCAGACTGACTCCGTGATGTTTCGTTTAGAACTTTTTGAGGGTCAAACCGTCTGCTGGAGGACTAATTTTTGTGAAAGAAATTTACTTTATGATTAGTTAGGCGATACATTATGATGACGGGTGCTTTCAGGTCTGGTGCTTCTGTCTAAAGTTACTTTCCCATTCTTCTCTTTCACCTGATCCGGTTAAGTAAGTCATATCCTGTTTCCGACACGCAGCACTAAATCCACCTGCTAAAGAAAGTCAAACATTTCCCTACCCAGGTGTGTTAGAAGCAATCGCGGGAGTTTCAGTCCTGGCATACCTGTGTGTCAGAGGCTGGTGCGTCTTCTTCGCTCTGCATTTGCGTCTCTGGAGGGATCTCGGCGCTGTTGGCCTGCTCCAGGTGAGTGGATGGGAACGCAGGTGAACAGACTGGCCGGGAGGAAGCTGAAGGAGCGTTCTCCTCATTCGCAGAGGTGGAGCCAGAAGCTGTGTGAATGAGCACAGAGTCTTCTTCATTATAATTCAATAAAACAGCAGCACAGTATACAAAAAGATCTCTTTACTTACAGACACATGTGGAAACTGTTTCTGGCACCATCCCCAACCTCTGCTCTAACTGATGGATGTAGTTCACCAAGTCCTGCAAGGGTCAGATTATAAACGCACAGATCTGAAGTTGCTTTTTTGGAGCTTAAAGAGGTGTATTCCTTTTCCAGAATCAAAGATATTGTTGGTGTAACTGTGCAACAAAGGTGAAAGACACATTCAGACCTTTTAATTAAGAAAAAGAGCAAGTGAGCTAGGATGGAGAAACACATTTTCCCGAGCTCTGCTGAGAAATGCCAATTAAACGTCTACCTGCTGAAGCCTGAAGGGTAGTACCAAAGCCCCCCCTGCCCCCGTTGATCTGATGTTGAATCCTTGCCTGTTTTTGAAGTTGCTCCTCCTCCCTTTCTTTCTGGACCTTTCTCAAATTGGCCTTCAGTTCCTGCAGCTCACCCAAAAGCACCTACAGAGGGCAGCAACATTATCCTCAGATCATTTGAATGCCCACAAATCTGATGTGTCTTCTCCTCTTTCCGGCAGTTCATCACATGTTGGTGTGAGGAAATGTTTACTCAGTGTTCATGGAAGCTTTTCTATTTGTGCCAGCATGTGAGTAATAAAAGATCTCTGGCACAACTCTCTGTGCTGTAAACCGAGCATCTGATGATGCAGAATTGTGGCACATAAGCAGTTATATTTAGAGCTGAATAGCGATTGCAATATGCTTTGAGTCTCTCACTTTGTTGCAATCTTTCTCTCTCCCAAGCTGGACTTCTAGTTTTTCCCTCTCCATCCTCTCCTCCTGGAGCCACTCTTCTTTCTTCTGCACCTCACAGCCCAGATCTTGCAGCTTCTTTCTGTCAATCTGTACAAAAAGATGAAAACATGAAGTGTTTACCACGCAATAAGCTGGAGGTACCGTACAGGTGATGCATATGCAGCTTCAGCGCCTTCTGCATCCTCACTTCTGCTGCATGTCTGTATGCCTCTCTCTCCAGAGCCCAATTGGCCCGCTCCTCCCTGAGGAGCAGGTTCTCCTCAGACAGCTGCAGGGTGAGCTGGGCCACTTGCAGTCGGGCTTGGTGCAGCTCAGTGTGGGTGTGACCCTGCCGGGTGCTCAGCTCCCTCACGTCCCTACGCAGGCATTCTGCCGTATGGTCGCTAGCCTCGAGACGTTCCTGAAGCAGTTGTGTCTCTGTCAGAGCAGCCTCATTTTCCACCTGTAGAGAGTTAAGGAGCATGCAGAGAAGCAACAGGCAGGAATTCAGCAGAATATGTGAGTATTCTTGTATATTCTAGCCACAAGAATAAACAGGAAGATCTGATTCTGGTCTGGCTGCAGTGAGAAGTTGGGTGAGAAGCTTTCATGTGTTATAGAGAGAAGAGCTGCATCTGGGTGTGATGAGTTAACCTGCAGAGACTTCCTCTTTTCCTCATCATGCTTCATTTGACAGGACATTTTCTTCACTCTTTCTCTCAGCCTGTGGTAGCAAAAATAGGATCAGTTTTAAGACAAAGGGACTAGATAAGTCAAGGCAGACCACTCGGCTAATAAATGTTGCAGAGGCTCGCCTTTCCAGTTCACTGTTATGCTCTTTCTCTCGCTCAGTCAGAATCTTGAGGTCTTCCTCCAGCTCTTTGAAGCGCTGCTCACTTTCAGCCTTTTCAGCCACGAGTTTACTCAGCTCAGAGGTCAGAGTTTCTTGACTGTATTTCACATCCTTTCAGTTGCATGGAGAGAAGAGAGAATACAGAATACAGCTTTTCATACATTTTCTGTGATCAGCGCCACACTGGCCAAGCAGGTGACACGACCTTTCTATACCTTGTGTTTCCCCTCGGTCCTCTTCAGCATCTCGCGGCTGCGTCTCAGGCTGTCTCTGAGCTCACGGATCTCCTCCTTCATTGCTTCTTTTTCATATTCCCATTCACTTTTTGCCTCTCTGCTGTTTTCTTTCTCATTCTCCGTCTCCTTTTTCGCTACGTCCAGTGCTCGCTGTAAATCTGCTTGTTTTTTTAAGCACTCCTCCAGCCGACTCTGTTGATAAAGCAGGAAGAGATGACAAAGCATTTCTAAACATGTTTTTGATTCTTCTGCATCAGCCAATAACAGGACCAGTTTTAACACCTTCACATTGGTGCTTCTGTTCTTATTATTACAGGCAAATGTGCAGTTTTCTCTTCCCACCTGCAGCAGCTGAGCTCTGGGAATGACCAAGAGCAGCTCTTCTTCTCCATCCTCTCCATCTTCTTCTTCTTTCAGAGTTTCAAGCTCCTCAAGCGGCTTGGGAGCACAAAAAGTGAAGGGACGACTACGGGCGCACACCTCTCCCATCTTATCCACATATGCAAACTGGTACTCTACAGTACCGGGGCGGGGCAGGTATGATGCTGTATCAAGAAGACAAATTAGTTGTCTTACAGATTTTTACAGAATAATGCAAAATAGGACTTGAGTACAGAAAAATAGTGGAGAATAATCTCTTTAAAATCTTTATAAACACTTGGACAAAGTTTCAAATAATTAGACCAGCATGTGTATAAGTAATCCCTCTGAGATAAACCTTAGGCTTCACGCTGCACTAAATGCTCAGTCTTTTCTACATTTTAATTAAAATGATGTCAGAGAGAAGGGATGTCTTTATTGTAGTCCTTTTTTAGAGGCACATGGATCAAACCTTGTGTTTATGAGGGGCAGGCAATCAAAAGAAAACTGCCTAAAGAGACACAAGCTTAAATAGAGGCTTGTTTCAGATAGAGGGTGAACTATAAACCTGTCCTTACAGGTACTACAAAGCACAGCTCGGACCACATCAACCATCAGCGATTACAGGTGTGGTCATGGATGTGAAATATGTAACCGGAAGGGACATGGGAATTTGAGCCTGTACCATTAAAACACCAAGAAGGTTTACTGATTGACCATCAGGAGTGTTTAATACAGTTCTTACCCTGGAAAACTGCACAGTAGTCAACACTGGTTCCCTCAGTGTAGCCTTCGGGAACGGTAGCCCATGTGTATGTGTAATACTGTTTGACTGAAGAGCATCCCATCTGTGGTAGGATAACAAACCAATACCAAGTCATAAAACATACAAATGTGCATCCCTACCACCACTAATATGACACAACACTCAATTTGCTAAAATATATGCTTTATTTTCCATTTTAGTGCACGGGCTGGTGCTATATGTACCTCAAAAATCCCTATCCAGTCACTGCTGCTCCACTGGTGGTCTGAGGTCAGACTGTAGTGGCACTCCACCCTGGTCTGGGGGAAGTACACTTGTCCCACATTTCGAAACACCACAGTGGGCTGTTTATCCATGACGGTGGGAAGCTTTGCTGTTCAAGAAGAAAACATACGTGGATCAGTTTCAGTGTGGATGAGAACAGCTGCTGAAAGACGATAGCAGCATCGGTGCAGGAATGCAGCATGGTCATAACAGCAATGAACTATGGCTCAGCAGCCTGTTTATGAGCAAGAAGCTCATATACCTACTGAGTGCTGACATTATGCCAAACGGTCAGCAAAATAAACAGAGATACCAAGAGAACTGGTTTGATCTCTTTGTCGAAAGCAGAAAAACAGTCAGTAATTAATGGAAAGTCTTTACAATTAGTTTTTATTCAGAAAAGTTAACTTACATTTATACTGACACGGTTTCCTTCTTGTTGTACTTAATAACTAAAAACCATAAGGCTGCCACGATAACCAGATGTTTTTAAAGGTAAAGAAGCGGTAATCAATCCTCCCTCATGTCTCTCCAGTCAGTGCCAACCTTTAACAAGTCAACAGGTAAATCTTGGTCTAAATGTTGGATTTAATCAACTCTGTGGTGCTAATCTTACCTGATTCTTCTGAAAATAATATGAGATCTCTCCTGCTACCGGGTAGGAGCTGTGCATCAGTCTGTGGATACTGATGAGCAGTCCTGTCAGGTGCAAGAGTTTCACAACATCCCCTGACTCATGTGGACCCAAAGTAAAATTAGTGATGCCAGCTGACTCATGGGAGACGCAGTTCATGAGCGCAGGGCGTTTCAGCTGGCAGAGTAGAGCTGCAGACTTCAATTCCCACTGCAAGAGCGTTACAATTATAGGACACAGGATCCTCTGCCTGGTGTTACTGCTACTTCCAATTCTCAGTAGTGGCTCAGGAGGGGGTTTGGATAGAGGAATGCTATCAGCAAAGCTTAACATTTGTCTTAATAACAACTTAATAACCATCCAGAAACCAGTGATAGGCATTAAAAACAGCACTAACACAGCAAAGATGATTTGTATGTGTTTGATTTGTTTTAATTCTCATTTTCCAACTTTCTGTTTTTGAGCAAAGACTGCAAATCTAATATTCTGTATCTGTACCGTTATTTTTCCTGTAATTGCATAAAAATCATGTTCCCACTCTGAACACTTGATGGCAGTGTTGTTTCTGGTGGCTGCTCTGATGTAAAATGTTGGAGCGCCTTTTGCTTCACATGCAACTATTTTGTTTTCCTGGTTCTAGATGTGAGAGTGTAACAAGCTGACAACTGATCCTCGTATCAGGATCCTTTTAGGCCTTCTGTTTGGGGAAATGCCATCATTAAATGTGCACATGTCACCTTTTCATAAATTAGTTGATAAACCCGTGAATATCAATATCTCAAATGCGTTTTGGCATTTTTGAACATGTATTAAAAATGTCTGTCCATTGGAAATATATAGTGTAGTGCAGCAGTTTATGTGTTTGCCTAACAAGAAAAAGAAAAAGATTTTTCCATTGATCCCAGGAGGAGACACAAATGTCTTGGGGATTGTGTCAGGAAGGGAATCTGGTGTAAAAAAGAAGA